>JAHKKF010474399.1:0-18452 GCA_019740295.1 Labeo calbasu
TATACTGCTGTCATTTCTTTACTAATGCAGCATCTAGTCAACAAATTAATCGCTTAGTAATGACATGAAAACATGCACTACAGTACACACCGTTTCGTCCATGTTTTAAATCCGCCTTTGAAGTGTCCCGCTCTGGCAGCGTGCAGTGTCATGTGTCTAAACAAAACGGCACGTGCTGTCAGTGATTTCCGCCACTTGTACTCTTGTACTGTATAACAAAGACTATAGGGACTTTGCTGTATAATGACGACATTCTGAGCCGCTCCAGCAACGGACCCAACCTGGAAAAAACTATCGGCATGGATTTTTGCCGATAACCGATAGTTCCGCCAATCAACTATCGGTGCCGATTAATNGGCAAAACCGATACATTGGTCGACCTCTAGTTTTTATCTTGGAATTGACTTTTTTATTACGCAATTCTGATTTTATACCTCGCAATTGCAAGTTTATATCTCACAGTTCTGAGAAAAAAAGCCAGAATTGCGAGATACAAACTTCAGAATTGTGAGGTTCAGTGGCAGAAGTAGGTTTCCATAAGAAACTGTTTAGTTACATTCTTCAAAATATTTTCTTTTGTGTTCAGCAAAGGAAGGAAGCTTATACAAGTTTGGGGTGAGGTAATGATGACAAAATGTTGATTTTTGGGTGCACTGTCCCTTTGCTACTTGCAATTTTGATATCAAAATTGATATCACTATTGGAGTGCGTTTAACTTGGACACCTGATTTATCTGCAGAGCACAGTACGGTTTAATCAAAGCAGTTTAATTAAGTGTACAATCTGCATGTACAATGCCAGATTCCTCTGAAATGAAGCTATGCAGCATCTGTGTGGGCATGTGATGGTGTGAAGGTCAGTATGTACTGTAATTTCATCCCTTCTGTTCTCATAGAGCTGTAACCCTCACCCACAGTCATTAGTTCTGTTGTGATTAATATAAGGCTTAGCTGGAATGCTGTTTAGTGCATACAGTGTTTAAAAGTGTCAAAAATTCAGCATTAATTAGGTCTTGAAAAAACTGGAATTACTCTTAGACAGCCACATGTTAGAACAGAGACTCCTGTTGGTTAAACTGAGTCACACTGCCAGGCGTAGTCTGGTCAGTGTTGTTCATTGATTTGTGGTTGTGTACTTTGTAAGCATCAAAGGTGATGGTTGTAGTCTAGTTCATGTCTGTCTTTGAAAGTAGGTGTAGGCCTGTCACCAACAGCTGAGTCGTGGCGAAGATGAAGGTTGGTTTTAAATATCAAGAGTCTTCTGAGGTGTGGTGCCCTGAAAGCAGAACTATTCGCACCTCAGAAATTTCACACTGGATCTTTCAGGATCCTTTGCTTTTCAGACTTTGCGTGACTAGCAACGAAAGCATTAGGACTTTTGCCGTAGACGTTTGTAAAATTTAGAAGGTACAAGGAAACCTTCATCTGTTTTAAAAAGGACAAGCTGGTGTAATCTCCCAACACACAGTTATATTCTTCCGTCTTAGAACGAAGACTTTTTCTCTCTGAATTGTTGATAGTCTCTAAAAAAGTCATTTTCACTGGCAGGTTATTTATAGGTAGCAGTGGTGTGTAGAGGCATAGAAATTCTCAAAGGCGTTTTAAACAAATGTAAATGAATGTCCCAGTCACATCTTCTTGGTTAAATAAACGTGACTTACACTATCAGGGAAACTAAATAAATAAATAAGGCAGAAACTATATTTTTTATTTGTGAACATATGTTCATCTGTTCTTTTTAATAGTTAACTTTTAACTATTTTTAAATTTTTCAGATCATCAGTCATCAGAGCTCGGTAAATATTGGTCACAGACGTGGAGATTTACTTTAAATTTCACCAAGCAGATTACTCACTTAATACTCCCACAGATCATGATTGACAGAACGTGTTTGTTGTTTGTTTACTTTTAAAAATGAATCTTCTCATTAACGCCATTATAGTGTTCATTCAGACTGATTCGTGAACGTGGAAAGCGCATGAACACAAGAGGCGGGATTTATCACATGAACCACAGTGTTTCCCCTCGGCTCACAGTCCAAAACTTCCAATTTCACCATTTTGAACAATAGAGGTCCTCCAATCTTTTTCTTTCTTTTTTTTTTCTGATAATCAAATGAAGGCATTAAACATTTATTTATTTTTAATCAAACGAAAATTAAACCCTTCTATTTTTTGGCAAACAAACAGAGGTTTACTGTTAAGATTAATATATAGAATGGATTCTTTAAAAAAAAAAGTTTTAATAATAACTGTAGATTTTTTTTTTTTTGTTAACAATTACGTGGTTAATCTGGTTGTAATATTTATTTTTATCATTTAATTGTTTTATTTAAATTGTCCAGGAATAGAATTATATAAAGACAAGCATTATATTGTACAAAAGTAATACAAGAGTAATGTATATCTGTTACACGTTAAACCATACTTTTATTTTGACAGGTTGCTGTGAAGTTTCTGTGTGTATACTGTATGATATAATGCTAGTTTTCTCAAATGAAACAGTATAATTCACATGAAATGGATCTCACAGCAGCTCTGGAGATGAAGTTCATGTGTTTGTGTCGTCATGTAATGAGACGCAGAGGCCGAAAATCACTGTGTGCCTCACGTGTGCTTCAGTATTTGTGTAGTAAACAAAACCGTGTTTCTGCCATTCATACATAGAGAGCCAAGCGGAATATGTAGGAATCATCCATGTAGAGACAGAAATGACATGTCGTCGTGTAAATAAGATAAACATTGTAAGACCATTCAGTTTGTTTAATAAAAAAAGAACAAGGTATAGACCTGTTTTATAGGAAAGGTAACCTTAAATGACTTTTGTTGTAACCTGGCGCTATATAGAAAATAAAATTAACTTGACCTTCAAGTGGGGAGGTGGGTGCCCTAATATACTAGCAGGGGAAACACTAAACCAGGGGTGCCCAACCCTGTTCCTGGAGATCAACCTTCCTGCAGAGTTTAGTTCCAACCCTAATCAAACACACCTGTCTGTAATTATCAAGTGCTCCTTCAGATCCTAGTTAGCTGGTTCAGGTGTGTTTGGTCAGGGTTGGAGCTGAACTCTGCAGGAAAGTCGATCTCCAGGACCAGGGTTGAGCACCTCTGCACTAAACCAATCACAGCCGAACATAACCAGTCATATCCAATTATATCACGATGAGGACATTGCCTCCTCTCACATGACTTTCCCCCATTTATTCTCAGTTACCCACCGCACACTTTAGGGGGTTTGTTAAAACTCAGGCTCAGGGGAGGCAAAAGAGACACAAACTTCCCCTGTAAATTTATCTGCTGGTGTCGCTGTTGGACAGCGTTTTTTAGAAAAACAAGTGATTTATACTTTTTTATGTTATGTTTTGTAATACTGGTGTTGGTTTTTTTGCAGTTAGTAGGGGTGTATGTGTATTTGTACCAAAAATGTTCTGTATGGGGCGAATGGAATGTTGTTTTAACCACTGCATGTGCAAACATCTAGTTTTAGTTATCTTTATTTGAACAAATACAGCAATTTTTTTTTTAATTCCAAGCTCAATCATTTAGTCTATGCTGTTTTAGTTGGTGTAAATAAAACTTAACTTAAAAAACAATAATTACAAATTTTTCTCTTTCTATTAGAAACAAATACTCATCTTTTAAATTCTGCCCTGTTTATCAGGAATTCCAAACAATAAATGCAGTTTTGACGATCTTTGATATGGCACAACATATCGCTGTGAAGATGCCTCGGTTCAAATGGATTGTGAGTGAACCTGATCATCCAGTTCTACTACTAGTTATAGCACAAAATAAACATGAATAACCATCTCATGTCCCATGTAATCGCTCAGTCAGTGTTTTAACTGCAGAAAAATTACTTAAAATAGCTTGTAAACAATGTCGCGTAGCATTACATTTCCCTCAGGAAAGTCATCCACAGCTTGTTAGTTTGCTAGATAAATCTAAATAAATAACTCAAAATATACACTATTTTAGCCTATATATTACTTAACTTGTTAGTGATGTCTTTTTTAATGTATGTTTAGAAAATGAGGAATTAGAAAAGACAAAGCCACAATTAGTTTAGTAACCACTTCAATAAAAAGCTAATTCATGTTTAGTTTTTCCTCCCCTGCTATATTAAAATGTACCAAACCATTACGTCAAAACTGAGATACAGTGCACAGCATAAGTGAGTACACCCCCTCTACTTTCAAAGACAAGTAATTTCTTGACAGTTAAAAGTGTTATATAGCCTACTGAATGAAACCACTTGGGAGAGAACTGCCAGGTGACTTATTTCTTAGCATAAAAGAGGACAATGGTACCAGAGGAATACCAAAAATTTTAAGTGTGAAAACACAGCAGAAGCCCCGGCATTCAAAAACAATAGACTTGTGACAAGGCTTCTGAAATAGTCAGGTCTTCACTTTAGTTTTCATTTAGTGATGAGTGAATTTTTGCTAAAAACAAAAAAAAAAAAAAAAAAGAGAAGGAGAAATATCATGCAAGATCAGAGCCGGCAATAGCCTTGAAAAGAGTGACACTTTATCTCACAGAGTATGACACACCAGAACTACCTACTGTAGCCAAAGCACAGTAAACTCATTTAACCTCTTCCAAGGCCTATATTTACAAAATAAAGACTTCTGGGAATCCATACTCTGGTCTCAAGTGACCAAGTCAGTCATTTTGGGTCTAAAGCATCCAAAATGTTCTGGTGTTGCTAGAGGAGGAGTACAGTGAGAAGTGCCTGGTTCCCACAGTGACGTTTAGTGGTAGTAAAATTCTTCTTTAGGGTTTTTTGAGTACTAAAGGTGTGAGGGAGTTGTGTTTTGTCAATGAATTCACACAACACTGTGTGATGCAATAAAAAAACTTGAAACAGAAGATGCTACCCTCCCCTCATTCCCTTCATTATTGGGCATTTTTTTCAGCATGACAATGAAGATATTCACTCTTCTGAAAATCCTTCAGTGGACATGTATTTCACTCAATCTTAACGCTCTTGAGCAGCTGTGGGGGATTCTGTAGAGACGAGCTGAGCAAAACTTCCCAGGGCATTTAAGGAGGTCGTCCTCCAGGAGTTAAACAGGACAGATGTGGGATTTGTCATGAACTTGTACACTCAGTGCCAAGTGTCAGAGCAGTATATTTAAAGTACTAGAATATTTTACATTTGCTGAATTTAATCTGTAGTGTACTCGTTTCTGCAATCCATAATTTAAACAAAATTGGCTAATTTACTTATCTTACAGAAATTATTGGCATACATGTTGTTGTTTTTTTATTAAGTATGTTTAATATATTTACATTTTGCCATCTTTCCATGAATTACATTAGTGATTATTAAGAAAATACATCTTTTATGTTTACTCAGGGGGTGTACTCATGTATGCAGTGCACTCTATGTACCGAACCATCATTTTCAACATCTAATAGATAGGAAGATGTTTAAAATGTAGCTTTTTAAGGTTGTATTTTTGTTGCTGTAGGAAGATTATGAACTTGAGATCAAAAGTTTCACGGTGAATGATAAGATACCTACTCAGAGGATAAGATATCATATTGAACTTTGTGAAACTTCGGGTCAGCTGAAGTTGCCGATTAAAGTGAGTGTTCTGCGGCTTTAACAAACCCATTTAGTTCTGCTTGCTGTGTATCACTGTGTAGGCCTGATGTGTTTGTGCATTGTGGGTAGTGGATGACGTCAAGAGGGAAAATCAGCCTTCCAATAAGTGGCACATTCTGGCTGTGACCCCCTCACGTGCGCGTGTGCGTATATGTGTCCCCAGCCTGTGCCCCACAGCACTTTAGCAGCATGCGCAGGGAACACCATTGATTTCTTATTGGCACCACACTGTGACACACCAGCCAATTCTCCCTTCATTTTTCCCATTTTACCAGTCAGGAACTATAAAAATAACCACACCATTGAAGAAAGCTGCTCTCCTGCAGAGAAAGGTGTGACCCAGGAAGAAGTGGAGAAAATCTCAGTGCTAACCATGGCCTGCTATTATGTGTTACGCACTCGTGTGGTGTTCTGACCACAGGGAGCCCATTGTCGTCAAAGCTGGCTGCAGTGATAAAGCAAAAGGGAATGATCTAAAACTCTACTTTCTTTCAGTGGCTCAAATTTACTCAGCCGCAAAGTTGTTTTGTGAATTGTGCCTCAAGCAACCACATGTCAAGATCATCTCAAATGGTCAAATTTGTGAAAATTACATCTACAGTGTGATGATTTTTGTTAACCTAGTTGCTGCAAGTGCTTAAACAGGATGTTATTTTGCAGCAGAAGTTTTTGGCAGCTCTGTGCATTAGCAGCCCCACAGTGGGTTCATGTTGCAATCTAATGGTGTTGCTGGATAACTTTTAACAATGTTTGGACAGGATTAGATTTTTAAACAAATATTAGGATGGCTTTGCGTACCTACTGATTCGTACAGGATTGAGATCTCATGACGATCTTATTACAGTGGCCATTATCAACTGTTTGTATACTACTGTTTTACACAGAAAGTTACCAGTAAGGTCTTTATTCCTAATTAAGATTCACCAGGCAGTGCAACAATATTTTTTTTCTTTATTTATAATATTCTGCCAAAGTCAATAACATTCAATAAATGAGGAGAATTACTATGAAAAAATGACGTACAGCAATCATAGACATTTCTAGCAGCCCACAATAACATTGTTTTAGCAGACCGGGTTAGC
The DNA here is from genome assembly GCA_019740295.1 of Labeo calbasu. Lineage (NCBI taxonomy): Eukaryota > Metazoa > Chordata > Actinopteri > Cypriniformes > Cyprinidae > Labeo > Labeo calbasu. Next base: position 6,695 of record JAHKKF010474399.1, read on the forward strand.
TGAAAAAGAGTAGGTCATTTTTCAACTTGTATTATAATTCACCCCAAAATGAAAATTGTTGTTAATTACTCGCCTTCATGTCGTACCAATCCCTTAAGACCTTTGTTAATCTTCATAACACAAATTAAGATATTTTTGATGAAATCCCAGAGCTTTCTGACCCTGCATAGACAGCAATGCAACTGACACGTTCAAAGGCCAGAAAGGGAGTAAGGACATGACACGAAACAGAAGAAATTGTTCAATAAAGTCATTAGGGCCTGAGCACCGGTGGTGGAAGAACCCTATTGGAACTGCTCAGATTCCAAAATGAATCATATTTTTGAGGGCCTAAACATGCTTGAAAACTCAACAAACTTTGCACACATGCCAAAAGTGGTAAAAAATTTAATTTGATATTGGTTTTAGAACTAGGTGTGGCAAAATGGCTCGATAGCGCCACCTATAAAATTTCAACGAAGTGGGCCTCGAGCTGTTTCACATACATGTACGAAATTTGGTAGACACATGTAACACCTCAATACCTACAAAAAAAGTCCCCCAATACAAAGTCTGAAAATCTGTTATTTTGAATTTTATCAGCAAGTTTTGTGCCGTTTTTGCCATTTTTGAGTTGTTTAAATGAACTCCTCCTAGATATTTAGTCAGATCAACACCAGATTTGGACAGCGTAATCTAAAGCCCTTTGTGACATTAAATTTCGAAGATCTTGAGTTTTCGTTAAAGGGTGTGTCTGTGGTGGCCCGACAAACTTTGATGTTTCGCCATATAAGAAAGTTGTTATAATTCAGGCATACAGTGTCCAGCAGAATTTTTATGTTTGATAAGAGTCCTAAGCACATGCACATGCCCATATTAAGTTATAGCTATAGCGCCACCTGCTGGCAACTGGAAGTGACATGTTTTACGCTCTAACAAACTCCTCATAGAGTTATAATGACATCAACATTATATTTGGTCAGTCTACTCTGAAGGCCTTTGCAATGTTAAATTGCGAAGATCTTGAGTTTTCGTTAAAGGGTGTGTCCATCATGACCTGACAAAGTTTGATGTTTCGCCATGCAAAAAGTTGTTTCTGTAACTCAGCCAAACAAGTCCGATTTGCCCCAAAGGAAGTTTAGCACATATAAATGACTTTGACATATTCCTTCTCATAACTATTCTCACAGCTTCATAAAATTAAGGTTGAATCACTGAATTCACATGGACTATTTTAACGATTTCCTTACTACCTTTTTGGGCCTTGAACGTGGTAGTTGCGTTGGTGTTTGCAGGGGCAGAAAGCTCTCGGATTTCATCAAAAATATCTTCATTTGTGTGCCAAAGATAAATGAAAGTCTTTCAGTTTGGAACGAGTACTTCATTTAATTTTTGAGCGAACTTTCCCTTTAAGAAATACTAAACTGGTTTGATTCAATTGTAAATTAAAATTGTTTGTGTATTTCAAATTTACCAAACTTTCATAGAGAAAACTGCTGTTAAAATTGAGCTTTTGAGTGCATTCCGATTTACAATGAAGATACTGTGGGTCAGCCCTGTGTGACTCTGTAAGTGATTGGTTCCCAACCGCACACCCACGTTTCCCATTCCAAACATAGCTTCCTGAGATCAATAAAAGTCATGCAGGCAGTGGTTTAACAATTTGTCTATTGGAAACACACTCCAACATGTAATCAATCACCCGCTTTAGACTGATTCCACTTTTTCCTCCTTTGTGCCGCTATATTTGTGTCTATCAAATCGTGTATCCGGTATCTCTCTGTCTTCTCTGTTTGCCACACAGATGGCACCCCACATTACAGTAGAATTATTGGCAGATTTTTGGTGGCTTTTTTGCCCCTCGTTTTCCCTCTATCAGCTCCAGCTGTCTGTTTCAGCCATAGCTGTTTTTTTATTGGTCGTTGTGTTTTTAACCGCCCAGTGGTGCAGCTCTCATCAATGCCTATTGATTCTAACTGCTTTTTTGATGTTGCCACTTAGGGAGGAAAAGGCAGGGTGACACAGGGGATAGAGAGACGGTGGAAAGGGGCTGCTTTTTTGCACAGGACAGGGCTGAAGGCTACTGCTACTTTGGATTCTCATGCTTCTCTCTCGGCAGGACTAACGGATGGTGTATGGAAGCACACTGATCTCCCAGAATGACGAGTGCTGCTCCAGCCAGGAAACCGTACCGAAAGGCACCTCCGCAGCACCGCGAGACGCGCCACACTGTGCCAGTATTTCGAGAGGATGGTAGCGGGAGTGCCTTGCCATCCGCCAACCCTGCACCCTCAGCCCAGCCTGACCCCTGCCAGGTAATTTTTCCTCGAAATCATGCACCTATTTTGCAGCGTACCCGGTTTACAGGCCCGTACCCACAGTGCCCCGAGAGACCCGTGTGGTCGCAATCGTCTGACAGCGAGCTGGACGTCTCAAGCCTGTCAAGCTTGGAACTCAGTGTCCTCCCCCCACCACGAATCTTCAGCCATGGATCTCTTGCCGTGAGACTTCTTCCCAAACATCACCGGCAACAAAGAATGAACCGCTTTATAAGTCGTAGCGACGATGTACTGGCGCTCTCTGCTGACGACGACCTTGCGTCCTCAGAAAGCTCCCAACAGTGCATCCAAGGCAGCTCCCCGTCACACTCCAGCAGGAGTGCGGAGCGGTCCTTGGTCTTCAAAGAGAAAGCGGAGATACTTGCGCCCAAAGAAGAGCAGCGTCCACCCCATGCGGCGCCTCTGATGCAAGCCCATCCGCCCAAGGGCATCCTCAAGCAGTCTCATCAGTTGGGAGTCTCCTCTTCTGACAGTCTGCGCAAGTCTAAGTCGGCAGAGATGCTAGGCCAAGTGAGAAGTCGTGGACGCAGCAGGAAGCCCAAAAGTATGTCTTTGGACAGGGAGAAGGGCGTAGGAGTCTCTCCAACGGGACGTGCTACTTCCACATCGTCTACATCTCCCAGCTCCATGCCAACGGATTGGAAGATGCAGCTTCTTGAAGAAAAGATTAAATTTTCTCAATTCCTGGATGAAATCACCTACCGGGTCCTGAGCCCCGCTAGTCTAAAGATGCTGCGCCGGAACCTTCCAGACCCAGCAGTGTCTTCAAAAGGGAGCCAAATCAAGCAACAACATGAATTTAAGGACCATCATGACAAAAAGCAAGAGAGGAGCAGACTTTGGGACAAGTGGGCCGCCCAGCACACCAGAGCCAGCAGGAAATCAAGGGAGGCAAGACCCAAAACGTGGCACATCTCAGCGGACAGTCCAGAGAGAGTTTCAGAAAAGCAACATCGCGAAGGGGCCCGCCCCAAAACCGAAGGCCCCATTTACAGTAGGGTGGGGGGCAGCGATGATTCCGAATGGGATGACAGGACTCCTCGAGGGGTTCAACACCAACCTCAGTCTCACCAGTTGTCTCATTTAGAAAGCAGAGCCCTGCAAAAGGACAATGTAGATAAATCAGGGCTGCCAAAGGGTGAGATTCCCATTATTCGAGTGGAGGGTGAGAAAACACCTTTATCACAAGTGACTCCCTTTTCTATATTATCACAGATCAAGGTATGTCATTGACAACATTTTTGACTTTAACCCCCGCTCACATAAAATCTACTCTTGCGTTGTAAAAAACGTATTTCATTGTGCCTGAATGCTACCGGAATGTTCTTTCAGAGATAAACTAAATATTGTAGGAATAGGTGACTTAAAAATAAAAATTGGTTCCCATTTTATATTAGGTGGCTTTAACTACTGTGTACTTGCATTTAAATTAACCATTTGATACACTGCGCTTATTGTGTACATACATGTTTTTACATTGTATTTATATTTAAAAAAATACACATCTGTAATTAATTTCTGTAATTACATTTATAATTCATTGCTGACCCATCCCTTACACCTTAAACCTACCCATACCACCTAACTTGTTACTAGCCTTACCCTTATCCTGCCTTAATAGCAGCAAAAGTGTTTTGCAATAGAATATAAGCAAAATTTATTTTATTATTTATTTATTTATTTATTTATTATTTTTTTATGCAAGTACATTGTCGTTAAGGCCACCTAATACGTCACGTCGATTAACAGACTTACTTCCGTGATACATTTTGAAGTATATTGATGCTGCTTGTTTCAATAACAAAAGTGGACACTGGCTAGGGGTTGTCAAGATCTAAAAGGCACCATAAAATTAGTCCATATGATTTGTTCACTGTATTTACAAATGTTCTGAAGTCATACAATAATTGCATTACTCAAATGCTATTTGCTATTGCATTACTATTTAAAATAACAGTTTTCTCTTTGAATATATTTTAAAATGTAAATTATTCCTGTGATTTCAAAGCTAAATTTTCATCATCATTATTCCAGGAGAAAATTATGAAAAGAAATGATAGAAATTAATACTTTGATTTAGCAAGGATGCATTAAAGTGATCAAAAGTGATGATAATGTTACTAAATGTAACATAATGTAACTAACATAGCATAACTAAAATGTTACTAATAATTTATATTTCAGATAAATGCTGTTCTTATGAACTTTCTATTCATCAAAGAAACTTGAAAAAATTCTACTCAGCTTTTTTCAACATAATAATAATAATAAATGTGTTTTGAGCAGCAAATCAGAATATTAGAATGACTTCTGAAGAATCATATGACTGGAGTAATGATGCTAAAAATTCAGCTTTGAAATCACAGGAATAAATTACATTTGAACATATATTCAAATAGAAAACAGTTATTTTAAATAGTAAATATATTTCAAAATGTTACCGTTTTTGCTGTATTTTGGATCAAATAAATGCAGGCTTGGTGAGACTTTTTTAAAAAGCATTAAAAATCTTACTGTTCAAAAACTTTCATGTGACATTTCCAGGTGGAAATATATATATATTGAATATTAGCATAAGCAAATAAGATTTAAGAGCTAAGGAGATTTATCAGTGGCTAAAGCCTTAGATTGTGGTTTCAAACACTTAGTGCATGAATGGTATGGTATGGATTACTTTTACAGTGCTTTTTTTTTTTTTTTAATCAATTTTGAAGCTTGACAGCCTCTAATCACAGTGTTTTAATAGAAAAGCATCTCAGAGATGCTTCAAAATATCTTATGTTGTATTCCACAGTAGAAAGTCATATTGGTTTGGAACGACTTGAGGGTTAGTAAACATAATTGATCCAAATTTCTGGGTGACAAGTATCCTCATCTCACTGTTCTGGTGTTTTGCACTAAACATGAGCATTTACCAAAACTGCAACAGTTTTTCATGAACTTCGGCCGGTTTTATTTGGATCGCAGATTATTTTCCATCAACAACCAAATAAATAATTAGTGTTTAAACAAACAGAGCTGTTTACAAGCTTTCTGTACATTCGAAAAATGTTAAAAACCATTGCCATTTTCTGCTCTGTGGGATATGGTGGCTATTTAGCTAGCATTAAAAAGCAAGCTGTCAGACCAATTTCATAGCTTCACTAGGCATGTGCGTATTGACCTGTTTGGCAGAAACACACAGAGTATGATGTCAAATGCTTTCCATGCGTCCCTTGCTTTTTTTTTATTGCCATTATTAAATGAATTAACCAACACGTACAGGTAATTTCTAAATCTGTAATATTCCATCGATACATGCCATAATGTAGGTCATAGAGTTTATTCATTGAAAACAACTGTTTCCTATGTGTGCAATACTTTGAAACTGCTTTATCGCTAGATAGATGTGGATAAAAATTGTTTTAGGTTGCTCTGACATTTAGAATTTTCTTTTTTCAGCCACAGTCAGTTCAGATTCAAGTCTTGATGAAATTATGTTTGCCCTCTTGGTATAAAAGACAAATATACAGAGTGTGGGTATTAAGTGAAACTGAAATATTTGGACTGTACTCTCTGATTCCTTTAATACTGTGCAGTATTTATGTGTAAGGCTATGTTCTGTTTGCAAATACTAAACGAATGTTCTTTCTTGCAGGAGTCCTTATCAGATGCTGACAGGATCAAGTAAGTTTATTTTATTCTCTTTCTAATACTTATATTTGTTCTAGAAGCCTTGTATTATTTATGACATGCACTGAAGTTTTACAGTGTTAGGTGGCATTAGCCATCTAATCTGACCCTAAAGCTGATTATTCATTGGTTCTTGCCGCTGTATGGCATGGTTGGCCAAGAGCCAATTAGGAGAGGAGACGCTTGTATGACATCATCAGCTGATTAGCCCAGAAACTAGAAGGATGGGGTGAGTCTTCAGCTTATGAGCAGCCAGAAGCTGGGCGACCAAGTCTTATGATTAGGAAAAACTGGCCGCCTTTAAATGACATCAGACGTTCTCTCTTCTACCCACTGCACCTCAGGTGCTCACTGGGGTACTAGGTCGAATTCACTTTGATCAGAGACATCACGCCGCCTTTCCAGGCTTACAGGGATTCCAAGGCTTTTAGGCTCCAACACCAACCAGCAGGTGCACCTAACTAGTGGTGAGGTTCTGCTTTCAACGCAAGGCCTCCCAATACCTCTGCTCCATTTTTTTTCATGTGCTGCATTAGCTTTCATGTTCTCCTCCTGGTCTGTGTTCCCTTTGTTGCTGCTTTTCTCCCGTTGGAACCAACGCTTTAAAGTCAGCACCTTAGATCTGGTATAGCTTAAAAGTTATTTTCATTTTTAAGCTGTTCTTCAAGTTGCCACTCTTCGACATCAATACGAAGGTGGTGCTTGTGAGAATACTAAACTACATTTTTTCAAGAACGACTAGTCGGTTACCTGATTTTTATTTTATTTATTAAAAGATATCTTTTTTTGCCATTACTGGCATTGCTGGATAAGACAGTAGAAAAAATGTAGGAGGGAGTGGGAAGGAACTGAAAAGTACAGGGCTCTACGCTTACTGTTTTGTTTAAAGGCTTGAAAAATTCAGGAGCACAGTCAAAATTTTAGGAGCTTTTAATGAATAATCAAAAAATCGGATCAAAAATTAGTCTTCCCATTACGAGGTGATATTTGACTCCTTAAAGTGATTTACAGGGGAATTTTGTTTTTAACTTTGTAATGGCATTTTTCTTCATCTTTTATGTCAGTTTTTTTTTTTTTTAATTTCTCGAACTTTTAAAATGTATAATTAAGACAACAGAATAAGAACAAGTAGGATAAAATAAGTTACCAATTAAATGAAATCAGTATTAACAAAATTAATTTGTACTACAGAGCTGGCACAGAAGAACACAGAAGTGGCTTGTAGGTGTATTTTTATGTTTAATGAGGCTCAGAGGTGGCATGAGTGCAATCAAGTTCATAAATTCATGTTGAGATTAATATTTTAAATATAGCATTTTGAATATAGAAATGTTAAATTATTTGAATAACTGAAAAGATACTTTAAAAATGAAACTAAATCTGCCAGTAGGTGGCGGCAAGTCGCTGATTTAATTACTGAATCATATCATTTATTTGATTCGTTCGAATGGCTGATTCATTCAGAAGTAAAGCAAGTGACTGTCTTTATTAATGGGAGATTGAATCATTGACTCACTAGATTCGTTTAAAAACGCAAGTTCATAAATGAAACACTGCTGTGTTTGAATGGAGATGCACAGCGGCTCAGTTGTGACTTGTTTCAAACTATTTTTGATGACAAAATAGAGCAAAATCTGGCAATATTGTTTTAGTCAGACAATGAAAGTCACTTAATATTAACTTCTTACTGATTTAACAGAACAGTTTCATCTCAGACATCTCATTTACAAACTCCCTTAAAAATCATTAAAAGCTGTCTTTCATCTTAGTTCATCGTGATCTCACAAACTTCCATTATAATTAACAATGCTCTCTACACTGCATAATTAATCTCTTGTTTACACTCTCTTTAAACTTTGTTTATGAAAGGATTCGTGAGATATGTCTGCGATACATTACTCAACGTTGCAAAAACACGTAGAAACCTTTGAAGCTCCCCTCAGCGCAAACACAAATATGCTGATCGGGTCAGTCGCACATGGTGCTCCTAAATATTTTTTCATAGTCGCACACAGTAGTTTTCAGTCACAAATGCGACTGAAATGGTCGCACAGTAGAGCCCTGAAGTACCACAAGTATTAAACACAAGGGTTGCCCCAATTGCAAGGCTTTTGGCTTCAACGTAAATACATATTTTGACTAACTGGAAGAAAGCCATGTTTAATTTGGTTGGTTTCAAGTTTGACTGACCTACCGTGTATTGCATGTTTTGTGAGAGCCATTTTAAATACATTTAACAACACCTAGACCAGTTTCAGTAGAGTAAATCAGTGGAAGGCGCAAGACATTTTTAACGTGATACAGTTACAGTGCATTAAAATGGATGATTTAAAGTTACTTTTCAGAAAGGGTTTCACACTGTTAACTGCATTCTAGCCGCTAAGGTACAGTATAAAAAGTAGTTCATTTAAACTATTGCAATCCATCCCAGATTGCTCACGTGTAGGGCTGACAGGAGCCTAACAGAGCTGAGTCTGACACGGTGTTCCCTTCACAATCTCGCTCATGTGACGCCAGGCGGAAGCATGCAGGACACGGTCGGGCCGGCAGCTGTATTGATTGGCCTAGTTGTCTGTTTGATGGGTGGAGAGAGCTGGACGGTGGATGTCGTCTGAAGATGGGTTTCTCCATCATGTGTTTCCACCTCCCTCAGGGTGGAAATCTCAAATAAATTGTTGAAGCTTTGTGTAAATCACACACACAAAAGCATTGAGAGTATGATATAATGTACTCTTTAGAGTTCTCCAATAATCCCTCACTCACAAGAGATTGCCTGTGGATTTGACCCACTCTGAAAGACCGGTGATAGTTAAAATGAGCTCTTTACTTTATACTTTAACTGAGCTCTCAACATCACACATCGACTTCAAAACCTAGTGAGCTGCTTCGCAGTCTACTGCCCACTTAAAGAGATTGTTCACACCTAAATGAAAATTCTGTCATTAATTACTCACCCTCATGTCGTTCCAAACCCATAAGGCCTTTGTTCATCTTCGGAACACAAATTAAGATATTTTTGATCAACTCTGACAGTTTTCTGACCCTGCATAGACAGCAACACAACTGAACGGTTCCCAGGCCCAGAAAGGCAGTAAGGACATCATTAAAATAGTTTGTGACATCTGGGGTTCAACTGTAATGTTATGAAGCTATGACAGTACTTTTTGTGTGCAAAGAAAACAAAAATAATGACTTTATTCAACAATTTCTTCTCCTCTGTGTCACTCTCTGCTGCCATTCACGAGAGTACCACATGCGTACGGTGCTGCTGACTAAGATTTTGAATAAGATATTTATAGTCGACAGTTCTCTTATTTTGTCTGCCATTTTTTTCACTGGGATTATCACAGTGCATTCTAATGCTGCGTTCCATTTGTACTCAGAAGTTGGAAATTCCAAGTTCCAAGTAAGAACAAGTGCCCCTATTTTGGATTTTTGAAATTACCTTTCATGCAGGGAATGAAAACATCCTGCAAAGTTGTAAACCTGAAAGTGCACCGTGTATACAGTTATTGTCTCTCAAAAGAAAGAGTCGACTTTGAGTCATTGAAGTGAGTCATTTTTAAAACAAATCCCAAGCTGTTTCATGTTGACGTCAACGTGGAACATTTGCATATTGCCCGCCCACTTGTTATGCACGCAGACCCGGGAAAACTTGAATCTTTTCTCCCTCAAATGCTGTAGTGGATTCCTGTGGATAGCATCATGTCGAGATGACGCTGTGCTCCGTACTGTGAAGGCAAATCTGTTAGGGCACAGTTAAGGTATGTCCAAAAACTCCCATGTTGTTTTCTCCTCCAAGTTCTAAATCATCGTACATCACTGCAGAAGTACCGACCCAGTTTTTACAAAGTGAACGTGCAAGGGTCAAACACCCTTTACAAAAAAAGGTAAAACAGCGATGTAGGATGACTTTGAAGTTGAAGAAAATGAGGTGGGAGTTTTTCGACATACCCTAACTGTTATGAACTAGAGTGCACAGAGTACGCATGCGCATCACAGAGCTAGACAAGATGAGCATTTGTGGTTAAAAAGTATATAAATATTTTTTTTAAGAAAATGACCAATTGTTTAGATTGATAAGACCCTTATTCCGTTTTTAACCTTTAATCTGTTGAGCACCATTGAAGTCCAGTATATGGAGAAAAATCCTGGAATCCTCAAAAAAACATACTTTCTTTGCGACTGAAAAAAAAAAAGACATGAACATCTTGGATGACATGAGGGTGAGTAAATCACCAGGAAATTTTTATTCTGACAGTGGAGTAATTCTTTATAAATTGTAGCTCTCATGTACTCTGTAGCATACAAAATATGTATTTAGAGGTGTGTTTTGTGTTCGCTCCACGCAGCTTGTAGGTCTCTGGCTAACCGGCTAACAGCAATATCTGTTCGCTAGGGATGGGATGATAAATCGTTGCAACGTGAATCGTGAATTGATTCAGCATCAACATTGCGATTCTTTCTCAAATCGATTCTGAGCTTAGTTTTGAAAAGAAGATGGCACTGCTAGCTTTAGAAACAGCCGTGCTCTGCTTGTAAAAACTAGATTAGAGCACCATCTGCTGTTAAAATCTAAACTCAGAATCAATTACAAAGAGAATGGTGATGCATTCGGAAGATCTCAGATTCACGAATCAATGTATTGTCCCATCCCTACTGTTCGCTCGCAGTTGTCTAGAAATGTATCGATGAATAGTGAATGTTTGTCATTGTTATTAATTGAAGTTACGATAAAGAATAGAACAAAACGTTTGTGTACAAACTGTAGTGCTTTATCAGTATGTTTCTGCGTTGGGCTAACACATATACCATGGCTGTTTAGGTGTTTAATGTAATAGTGATGGGCGTTCTGTTTCCGACATGCGCTGCACGCAAGTAGACCAATCACAACAGACTGGGTCATTGGACCAATCACCGCAGATTAGTGTCACACAAAGGAAGGGTTTGAAAAAATTTATCATCGAGTGAATCATTTGGGAGTCGTTTAGCAAATAAGTTAAAAAATAAATGCATGTTATAAGACACTGTTTGTTTACCTTGCTTGCATGTCAACCTGTTGTTGGCGCCTCCCAAAACCAAAATATGAACCTTTCATAATCCATAACAGGGGGAATTTAAATGGAATGCTCTCTCAAGTTGGGGTTCCAACTCAGAATCTTGGAGGAACTTCAGAATCTGATATAACTGTTCAATCATCAACAGAAGAGAAACAGTACTATCCAGCCTCTATTTGTGAACATGATACTATGGTGTTATCTGTGAAAAACACCACTTTTTATGCATTTTTAATTGACTGGTATTGCTAACAGTGGTCCATCTTTGTTTTCTGAGTTCTCTACTGGAACATCGTCCATTTGGTTGTGATGTCATTCCCACCTTTGAAATAATACATATTCTGAGGTTAATAGAATGCAGCGTAATATTTCCTTCACTAAATGGAGTTTGTGTAATATTTGGCCAAAAATATATTTTCCTTTTGAAACATTGCCCATTGCTTCCTATGGATCAAAAGATTACGTCTGCTATTTAGCTTGCATAGAACAGTGATTCACTGATGGAATATTTGCCTTCTTCGGCAAGCAAAACAAGAGGAAGTTCCAGTCCAAGTCTAACAAATGTTAAACCCAGTCTGCATGTGATTGAAAAGGCTTTTCCTCGTCTTTGGAGCTATTGTATATTGCATCTGCATATAGAATTTTTAGAAATGCGTATGTAGTTATATGATTATTGATCACTTTAAAAAGACTGACAGTCAATAGCTATAT
>JAHKKF010474404.1:0-10405 GCA_019740295.1 Labeo calbasu
TGCATTTAAAGGAACAACCCCTTAGAATGAGATGATTTTTGCAGAGCTGATTTTGGCAAGGTAAAAAGGGTGTTGTTTTACAAAACCATTGATAATTTTTAATCAAAGTATATTAGAGACTTTTCATTAAGACCCTGAAGAATCATATCAACTTGTGGAAAATGGGCATCCGATGACCCCTTTAAATTTCAAAAAGTCAAATTCCAAGTACTTTAAGAACCCTACAAATCCTTATATAAATATTTCTTTCTTACACAAACACACCGATTCACTTCAGAAGGCCTTTATTAACCCCCTGGAGCAGTGCCTTTTTATGATGAATGGATGCATTTTTGGGGCTTCAAAATCTCAACACCCATTCACTGCCATTATAAAGCTTGGAAGAGCCAGGACATTTTTTAATATAACTCTGATTGTATTAGTCTTAAAGAATAAAATCATATATACATAAGTAAATCATGGAGTAATTTTAGACCTTATGTCAAATTTAACAACCCAGTTACATTGTTTGCTTAGCAACATGCTAACATCAAACTCCGCTAGATTCAGTTGTGCTTCACATTTGTGTTAAGCACAGATCTGCTGACTTTAAATGACTGGCATTGAGTTGAAGGAAATAATACAATTATATTTCACTCAGTGGCAAAAAGTATTACGCATTTTAAAACAAGACATTGGAAATGTTCCTCATTTTTGTTTTTGCTATGTTCCCTTATTCTAATGTGCCATTTAAGTGCATTGTTGTGTTTACGGAAGCACATTCTCATACCTTCTTGTAAATGTATGTGCATATGAGCTAATCTTCTATTTTCGAAGTGTTGACGTTCAGCTGGGAAGTTTCGAGGCTTCCAGGGGTTTCCCAGAGCAAATCTCTAGATGTAAACAAACACTCTATTGTTTTACCTGCTATGAACTTATTGTCCAGATTAAATTTAATGGAAGTCATTATCACTGCAGACACAATGACCTCAGATTCTTGGACCATCATGTTCTTTTTCATAAACAGTAGCATTGCAATTAATTAATTAAGTGTCTGATTAATTAAACCCTTAATTTCCTCATTAGCGCATTACTTTGCAACCTGAGGCAATATGGCGTAGAGAGCTTGATGATTGTGGTGATTCTGGCACAGACAATCCAGGCTTTGATTTCCTCCTTGTCCTTCTTTGCAGGTCACTGCCTTTAATTCTAGCTGAGTGGATTTGGCTTTCTGACTCCCACACAGACTCACTCGGATAAGGGAGGGGTGAAGAGAGAGAGAAGAAAGGGAAAATGACAGACAGGGAATTCGGATCTCGCCCCGTGTCACGGGATATAGCTGCAGGCCAGGGCTGAACTGCCCTCCTCCTTTCTCCACCCTGTAAGACCCTTATTACGACAACCATTTGCTATCCTACATTGATTGCAACATGAAATGTTTTCACAGGGAATGATGCTTCCTAAAAGAATGTTTCAGGTTCAGGACAGGTTAAGCTTTATTGACAGGGTTGGTGTCATATTACCACAGAAAACCATTTTATCTTGTCACTCTCCTTTGTTAATCTTGTTTACAGTAGTACGTGTACAATGGAAATCTATGGGGCGCAACACTGCACTTGGTTTACTTTTGAATACAACGCTTTTAGAGTAAACAGCAACAGCTTTTCACAGTTAGCATATTAGCATTAGCAATATTGAGGATGTTTTACCTCATGTACCCAATAAATATATTTTTTTATGCTTCATCTGGAGATGTGTTCCTACAAAGCAGGCATTTCAACAACCTGCTTCCTATTTTTACTGTATCATATATGAAAAACTTATCAAGCAAGCAGTGTTGCCAGGTTTTCACAACCAAACCACCCAGTTGCTACTCAAAACTAGCTCAATGGCATTTTGAGGGGGTTCACCGTTAAAAGTCACATTCTGTGGGGTAAAATTGGTGGGGTTCCGCTGGTTCCAGGAGTTAAATGTCACGTTATTGGGGTCACTTCAACCTGTGGACATGGAAAACAACCTTTAAAAGATAGTTTTTGCTTAGATTAGCTATTGTTTCAGATAGTTTGTAGTTTAGCTAGCTGAATTAGCTGAATAACTTTACTGTAAAAAACAATTTGTTGATTCATTTAAAATAAATTGTTACCCAGCTGCCTTAAAAATTTAAGTTCAGTCAACTCAAAAAAGTTTAGTCAACTTGAAATGTGACAACTGAGATATTTAAGTTAATTCAACTTAAAATTTTAAGGCAGCTGGGTGACAAGCCCAGCTTTTAAGTTTAACAAACCAAATAGTTTGTTTAGTCAACTCAAACATCAAATAAAGTTTTCACATAGTACAACTTAACATTTCAAGTTGACTAAATTTATTAGAGTTGACTGAACTTAAGTTTTTAAGTCTGCAGGGTAACAAATTATTTTAAGTTGACTTAACAAATTGTATTTTGTTGTTTACAGTGTTGCCCTATACTGTTATTAGTTATGTAATAACAGAAAAGTAGTCCCACTACTAAAAGGATGATTTGAAAAACAAAACATTCATTTGCCCAAAACAGTAGTCCCACTACTTAAAGACAATGTAGCTTGTAATTTAACCTGCTACTTTTGCTCAAGGGTAACTTTTAGTTTAGCCTAGGTCATTTTAATTGCATAGTTTGTAGCTTAGCAAGCTAAATTTTCAGAATAGCTGATGTTATGTAATGAGTAACCAAACGTTCATCCACTCAGAAAAGTAGTCCCACCACAAAAGGACGATGTAGCTTGTAGTTTAAATGGCTAATTTCGCTAAAGTGTAGCCTACAGCTTAACTATTTTTTATAACATAGTCTGTACCTTAGCTATGCCAATTTTTCAAATGGCTTGCCTGATGCTGTTGAATTACAAAACATTCATCTGCCCAGAAAAGTAGTCCTACCACTAAAAGGACATTGTAGCTTTTTTTTAACATAATTCTGCTAAAGTGTAGTTCACAGCTTAACGTAACTATTTCTTATAACATTGTACCTTAGCTATGACAATTTTCCAAACTGTTGTTTATAACAGAATGTTAATCCGCCCAGAAAAGTAGTCCCACCACTAAAAGGAAAATATAGTTTAACAACTACTTTTTCTAAAGGGTAATTTTCAAATTAGCTTAGATCATTTTAATACCATACTTTGTAGCTTGGCTAGCTAACTTCTGTGAATAGTTCTCCCGATACTGCTGTTATGTAATGAATAAAAAGTTTCATCCACACAAAAAGTAGTCCCACCACTAAAAGGACATTGTAGCTTGTATTTTTAATGGTTAATTCCGCTTAAGTGTAGTTCACAGCTTAACGTAACTATTTCTTGTAACATAGTTTGTACATTAGCTATGACAATTTTCCAAATAGCTTGCCTAAAACTGCTGTTTATAACAGAATGTTAATCCGCCCAGAAAAGTAGTCCCACCACTAAATAGACAATGTAGTTTGTAGTTTAAAAACTACTTTTTCTAAAGGGTAAGTTTCAAATTAGCTTAGATCAATTTATTACCATACTTTGTAGCTTGGCTAGCTAATTTTTGTGAATAATTATCCCGATACTGCTGTTATGTAATGAATAAAAAGTTTCATCCACACAAAAAGTAGTCCCACCACTAAAAGGACATTGTAGCTTGTATTTTTAACGGTTAATTCCGCTAAAGTGTAGTTCACAGCTTAACTTAACTATTTCTTATAACATAGTTTGTACCTTGGCTATGACAATTTTCCAAATAGCTTGCCTAAAACTGCTGTTTACAACAGAATGTTAATCCGCCCAGAAAAGTAGTCCCACCACTAAATAGACAATGTAGTTTGTAGTTTAACAACTACTTTTTCTAAAGGGTAAGTTTCAAATTAGCTTAGATCATTTTAAAACCATACTCTGTAGCTTGGCTAGCTAATTTTTCTGAATAGTTCTCCCGATACTGCTGTTATGTAATGAATAAAAAGTTTCATCCACACAAAAAGTAGTCCCACCACTAAAAGGACAATGTAGCGATATAGCTTGACTGATACTGTTGTTATTGAATAACAAAGCGTTCATCCATCCAGAAAAGTAGTCCCAACACTAAAAGGACAATATATCTGTAGTTTAACTAGCTACTTTTTCTAAAGGGTAACTTTCAAATTAGCTTAGGTCATTTTAATAACATAGTTTGGCTACATTTTCTGAACAGCTCACTCGATACTGCTGTCATGTAATGAATAACCACACATTTATCCACCCAAAAATGCAGTTCCCACCTTTAAAAGGGTGAGGTATTTCAGGCTAACTTTCAGGTAATTTAGACAGTGTAGTTTTGTAGCTTAGCTAACTAAATTGCCTGAATAACTAGCCCGATACTGTTACGTAATGAATAACCAAAGGTTCATCTGCCCAGAAAAGTAGTCCCACCAATAAAAGGACAGTGTAGCTTGTCATTTAACTAGCTAATTTGACTAATCTTTGCTCATTTTCATAGTGTAGCTTGTATCTTAGCTAGCTAAATCATCTGAATAACATGCCCAATACTGTTGCTATGTCATGAATAACTGAAATAATAAAAATAACAATGTAAACTAGATCTACCACTACAGTTATTCAATACTCTTTCCTACCGGTTTGGAAATTACCACACACAGTGTAATTAATGTTTTTCTCCGTGACACACTTTCGTGAGTTTACAGTTTGTCAGAGCCACCAAACTCGTCTTGAAGAATGTCATCTTCACCCAGAAACACATTCAGACACACTCGCGTATAAACACACATGTGCGCGCCCACGCGCTTATCACCCGATGAGTCATAGCAAGGACATGTAGTGTCTGCAGACAGAGACGCACAACAGTTTTTTCTTCATCTCCCGGCCTGTAATTGGCTCGTGAAGAGTAGGTAATGGTCGTTATGAGTTTTGTTTTGGTAAAGCTGAATTGCGTGTTGTGGACAAAGAGTATGTGTGTGTGTGTGTGTACAGAGCTCTGTCTGGTCTAATGAAGGCACTAGGTTACGATATTTTTAGCTTCTGCCTCAGAGGAGGGGAGAAAACCTCCAGCTAAGAGATGTGTCACCCGTCTGTTGCCATTGCCTTTCTCCACAACACCCCCTCCAGCCCTCCTTCCTTCGATTCTTCATCCCTCCTGCCCTCCCGAGGGATCTGAGATCAAGAATATAGAAAAATGAGTCATTCGCCTTATATCGCTCTCCAGCGAATATAGGGATGTGGGATGCCAACTGCAAATATGAAGCATTCAATCCATATCAGGCTTGCTAAAAATACACAGAGAGTTGCATACAGGAATGTTTCTGGTTCAAAACAAGTTCAGAACAGGTGCTATCATTGGCATCTGTGGCATCCTGTTCCTTGACCTCGAAAAAAATAAATATTATTGCTACAGTAATGCACTTACAATGGAAGTCTGTGGTGCAAGACATTCTGAAGGGTTTAAAAGTGAATGTGATGTTAATATTTTACGCATTACTGTAATTCTTCTATACAAAAATGTGGTACTTGAGCTGTAAAGTTGTCTAAATCTTTTTAGGGGAAGAGTTTTGGTTTTTCTACTTCAAATTTTCATGTAACATTCTGCTTCTTAGTAATTATTTGTACATTTACTAGCATTTTCTGAGCGGAAAATATGGAAGCTTGTTTCTGCCATAGAATTAAATTAATAAATAAATAAACAAATATTAAAAGGGTACTTTTGCTTGTTTCTGCCACTGAATTAAAAAATGTAAAAAAAAGGTAATTGTGACTTTTTCTCAAAATTGCGTGAGAAATAAAGTCAGGATTGCAAGATATAAACTGACGATTAAGACGTTATTCTCATAATAGCAAGTTTATATCTTGTGATTGTACTTTTCTCAGTATTGCACGATTTTGACTTTTTTCTTAGAATTGAGAAATGTGTCAGAATTGCAATATATAATATGCAATTGCAAAAAACAATTGTAAGATACAAACTTGCATTTGTGAAAAAAAGTGACTTAATTTCTCAGAATTATGAGTTTATATCTCGTGATTGCATTTCTTTCTCAGAATTGAGAGTTTACATTTTACGATTCTGACTTTTTTCTTGAATTGAGAAAGACATCAGAATCGCGTGATATAAACTCGTTATTGCAAAAAACAAAAACTGTCAGATTTAAATTGACTTAATTTCTATGAATTATGAATTTATATCTCGTGATTATGACTTTTTTCTTTAGAATTACAAGTTTACTGTTCGCGATTGCGACTTTTCTTCTCAGAATTGTGAGTTTATGTCTCTCGAGTGCAATTTTTTTCTCAGAATTGTGAATTTCGCAATTTTGACTTTTTTCTTAGAATTGAGAAAGACGTCAGAATTACACGATATAAACTCCTAATTGCAAAAAACAACAATTGAGAAATACAAACTCACATTTGCGATAAAAAAAGTGACTTAATTTCTCAGAATTGTGAGTTTATATCTCACGATTGCAACTTTTTTCCTCAGAATTGCCAGTTTGTCTTGCGATTGTGACTTTTTTTTTTAGCATAGTTGTGCTTTTATATCTCGCAATTAATTTTTTCTCTGAATTTTAAGTTCATGTCTCACAACTGTGACTTTTTTCTCAAAATTGCGAGTTTTGTGACATTTTTTCCTCATAACTAAGTTTACATCTAGCAACTGTGAATTTTTTTCCCAGAATTGTAAGTTTACATCTCTTAATTGAATTTTTCAAACTTGCATTTGCGAGAAAAAAGTCAGAATTGCAAGTTTATATCTCTCAATTGACTTTTTGCTCTTAATTGCAAGTTTATCTCTCGCAATTGACATTTTTTCTTGTCAGAATTGCAAGTTTACATTTCACAATTGTAACTTTTTTCTCAGAATTGCAAATTTATATCTCGCAATTGTGATTTTTTTCTTCAGAACTGTGAGTTTATATGTCGTAATTGACTTTTTTCTCTGAATTTTAGGTTTATGTCTCACAGCTGTGACTTTTTTCTCAAAACTGCGAGTTTCTATCTCGCAAAATTGTCGCTTTTTTCTCAAAATTGCAAGTTTATATCTCGTAGTTGTGACTTATTTTTAGAATCACAAGTTTATATCTCACAATTGTGACTTTATTCTCAAAATTGTAACTTTATATCTCACAATTCTGACATTTTTTCATAAATTGCAAGTTTATATCTCACAATTCAGACTTTTTTTCTCAAAATTGCGTTTAAATCTCGCAATTGTGATTTTTTTTCCCAGAATCACAGGCTTAAATCTCGCAATTGTGACTTTTTTCAGAGAATTATGAATTTGTATCTCGCAATTGTGACTTTTTTCTCAGAAGTTTATATCTTGTGATTCTGACTTTTCCTCAGAATTGAGTTTATATCTCGTAATTGCGACTTTTTTCTGAAAATTGCAAGTTTATAACTCACAATTCAGACTTTGTCTTAAAATGTTTTAAATCTCGCAACTGTGACTTTTTTCTCAGAACTGCAAGTTTATATCTCACAATTGTGACTTTTTTCTCAGAATTGAGTTTATATCTCGCAATTGTGATTTTCTTCTCAGAATTGCATGGTTATATCACTCAATTGTGACTTTTCTCATAAATGCGTTTAATTCTCACAATTGTGGTTTTTTTCACAGAATTGCAAGTTTATATCTCACAGTCGTGACTTTTTTCTGAGAATTGTAAGTTTACATCTCACAATTCTGATTTTTTTTCAGAGAATTATGAGTTTGTATCTTGTGATTCCAACTTTTTCTCAGAATTGAGTTTATATCTCGCAATTGCAATTTTTTTTCGGAAAATTGCAAGTTTATATCTTACAATTCAGACTTTTTCTTAAAATTGAAGTTTATATCCCCCAATGTGTTTTTTTTCCTCAAAAATGCGAGTTTACATCTAGCAATTGTGATTTTTTTTTTTTTTTTCCCAGAATTGTAAATTTACATCTGTTAATTGAATTTTTTAAACTTGCATTTGCGAGAGAAAAGTCAGAATTGCAAGTTTATATCTCACAGTTGACTTTTTGCTCTTAATTGCAAGTTTATATCTCGCATTTGTGACTTTTCCCCCCAGAATCGCGAGTTTAAATTCTGACTTTATAGCATGCAATTGTGAGTTAAGTCAGAATTGTGAAATATAAACGGGCATGTCTGAGAACAAGGTTTATAACTTGCAATTGCATGTTTATATCTCACAGTTCTGAGAAAAGGATTGCAGAATTGTGAGATATAAACTTACAATTGCAAGAAGAAAGTCAGAATTGACTGGGAACAATTGTAAGATGTGAACTGATGATTCAGCAGAAAAAAAAAAATTGTATTAAAAGTCTGAATTATGAGAGAAAAGTTGCAGTTGCAGCAAACTTTTATAGAAAATTGTTTAAAAGTAAATCTTTTTTTTTATGTTGTTAATATTACTACTACTACTACTACTGCTAATAGTTATTATTATTATTATTTTAACATAAAATATTCTGTAAAACACTTAAATTTATATTTTGTTTTCATAGGAACTCAACAGCCCAGTTCTCATTCACATTGCAAGGAAACGAGCAGCCAGGACATTCGGCTAAATGAACATTTACAACAATGACACGGTGTTAAATCTGGACGAAATTCTTCCTTTAATGAACAAACTACGGCTTAACCTACTTATAAAGGGTTTGCACGAAACCACTCGAATTGCCACTTTAGTGCAGCGTGTTTATCATTATATAACCGTATCATTGTTTTGGTGCTAATTACTCCATTGCTTTATTAATATCGCAGTCCAGCACTTTGCCAGGTTTCACTGTCTGAAAATGCCAGCTGAACAGTCTCGCCGCAGACGGCCCTGTTGAGTGGGAGGACTGTTGGTGAAGTGCTAAAATCCACCATCTTATTAAAAGTATGCAAAATGATTAGAATGAGTCAACCACTTAAAAGTAAATACCAAACCTGAGTCACACAAGCTATATGAGTAACGGCACCTCTGGAACAATAAAGCCGGATGTTTGAGATCTAATAGTCATATACATAAATACACACGCATTTTTACTTATTCTACTGGTATGCTTCTATAGCGCTCCAGCACCCTGGCGTGTTTGACCACGTTGTTGTTCAGTATTTAAATTATTTTTCTGGAAGCAGCACGCCGATGATTCATGTGACTGTTCAAACACACACGCCTAAAAAACACATCCACAGTCTATCTGAAGATGAATTTCTCTGAAATAAAATAGTGCTGACGATAACACTTTTTTTTTTGTATTTCGAAAAATAGCAACCTAAAAACATTTAGAAACTTCTGCATAAGCATTGTTTAGTGTTACTGTATACTCGTAAGTAGTATCTGTGAATTCCTGTCATATTAAAAACACTTCCTTATTTTTAATGTCAATGCTTTTCGGCCAATGATCCGTTATTTGGCAATTGGTTCGAAAAAGTTTCGATGACAGGCTCTGTCCTCTTACACAATTAGGTAGAAACTACCTGCGTTTCCCCCTTAGTATCACTTTCAGGATTAGAATAGGGATGTGCATATCAAAGCTAACCGGTAACACCCTCTTTCACAGTCCAAAAATGGCTGGCGGCAGCTGAGAGCTGTGAACTCTGTGAGCGCTGTGTGGGCAGATGGGAGCCGGCGGTGGGTGCGTCAGTCACAGATGTGTGCCCATGTAAATTTCTGGTTAGATTGCGGTGACACTGCACCTGTATTACTTCTCTTTAAAGGACTGTGTGACGGAATAAAAATTACAGAAACATTACAACATACTGTCATTGCGTAAGTTTCGGAACAATATTCTTCAAGCATACGGGTTGTTCTACAATTGTGGTGTCATTTACAACTGTGATGTATTAAATTAAATATATATATTTTTAATTCTCGATATCAATTCCATTTTGAATACATATTTATACAGCTGAAGTCAAAAGTTTACATACACCTTGCAGAATCTGCAAGATGTTAATTATTTTACCAAAATAAGAGGGATTATACAAAATGCATGTTATTTTTTATGTATTACTGACCTGAATAAGATATTTCATATAAAGACATTTACATATAGCCCACAAGAGAAAAACAGAGAATAGAGAGTTTTTTTTTTTCTTTTTTTTGTTTAGCGATAGTTGTTCATGAGTCCCTTGTATGTCCTGAACAGTTAAACTCTCTTCTGTTCTTCAGAAAAATCCTTCAGGTCCCACAAATTCTTTGGTTTTTCAGCGTTGTTGAACCCTTTCCAGCTGTATGATTTTGCTCATATGCAACTATTACATTAGGTTCAAACACTCACTGATGCTCCAGAAGGAAAAATGATGCATTAAGAGTCGGGGGGTGAAAACTTTTGAAAAGATGAAGATGTCTACATTTTTCTTATTTTGCCTAAATATCTTTTTTTTTTTCATTTAGTACCGCTTTTTTAGAAGTTACAGAAGATACCTACATGTTTCCCAGAAGACAAAATAAGTTAAATTTACCCTGATCTTCAAA
>JAHKKF010474407.1:0-32129 GCA_019740295.1 Labeo calbasu
ATTCTGATTTTTGTTTCTCACAAATGCAAGTTTATATCTCCTAATTTGGACTTTATAACTCGATTTAACAAAACTAGTGAGTTTGTTAATTCTGAGGGAAAAAAGCAGTAGTGTGGGATATAAACACTAGAAAAGAGATAATGACAAGTTGTTTTTCCTCTAGATTTGTGGGATATAATCTCGGAATTGCGAAAATAAAGTCAGAATGTTGAAATATAAAATCAAATTTACCATTTTTATTCTTTTATTCCATGGCTCCATAGACTGCCACTTTAACCGCCCATAAAAAACGTCATCCCTGTTTCGGGTCTGTAAGACTATCCCACTATCTAACGTCAATTTCGTTGAATAACATTTCTTATGGCTGGGTGACAAGCTGTTGTAATATGCGAATAACGTTTTGAAAATGACATCTAATCAATATAATCTATACTCTTTTTAAATCTAAGTATTTTGTGCCGTATCCTTGTAATTCTCTAGCTGTAAAGGCGATCTCTCTGGGTTTTCTGCAAATGCCATGCTGCGCATGCATCCTGAATGTTTACAAACAGATAATTGGTCTATAGGCATGTCTATATATATATATATATATTTCGAGGAAAGAAATTATTATTGAAGATTTGCATTGAGAAAATGATTTCTGTTAACATGTTAGCTACAAACAACTGTGGTAAATAATGATTACATTTATGTTATAACAAGATAATAACACATTGATAAATATGTAATAACTATGATGCGATTAAATACATTTAATACCATTTTATTTAATGCGTTTGGCACATTTATTCAATTTGACTATTTCTTGTTTGGATTTAGATTTTTAAAAACTTGTGTATAAAATATTCAACAAAATTCATTTTTATGTTATAACAAGATAATAACACATAATTTAATATGAAATAAATGCCAATACATTTAAATATATTGTCTATTTTATGCCACTGCTCCAACATCGGAAAACCTGAGAACTGCACTGAATTACAGTTGAAATGCAAACTCTTAAAGCTTCCTAGTCTTTTGTTTTAGTATAAGACCATTATGTAGTAGTACTTAACGATCACATATGATAAGTGGAGTTTAAACGCGGTTAAAATGTGTTTTACACAGCATTAAAGTTTATTAAGAAATAATGGACCATTTCACTATAATGTAGGTTCATACTGCTTAACATTCAGCTCTGGATACTTGAGGCCTGCATTCTTAGGCAGAGATGTGGACACATTTAGACATCAATTAAGATCCTTATCTGTCCTTTTAGAGTGCTTCATTTTAATATTTATGTGATGGTTTGAAGTTGTTCCATGGCAGTTTAAGCCTCAGCTGCATGAAGTAAAGGATAGCTAACATGGGTGCATACTTTTTAATTGTCTGGTAACCTGAATTGCCAGTCTTTTTTTTATATTATTATTATTATTTTTATGACATATATTTGTAGGCCTACCAAGAAGTTTGCATCACCCTGGTTCCCTCAACAAGGACCCAATAAGATTTTTCCACTTGTTTTTTTGTTTTGTTTTGGATTATTGGAGAAAATGAGCTCTGTGACCAACACAAGTTTTATGATTCTTACATGTTTTGTTTAATATGATAATCTTCACAAATTAACATAATTTTATCTTTAACATCACTACCAATTACCTTCCGACAACCCTTTCAGTCTTTATTTACCAAACCTTTTTAGACACTTGTTAGTATTATTCAATGCTAGTAGACACTAGCATTGAATAATGCATGACAATATCTTGAGCTTGTATTCACAACAGACATTATTTTAGGCATTTAACCAAATACCCATTCAAAAAAAGCCATTGATTTCAGAATCGTAGAACCAGCTAAAACGCTAATTCATTTCCATAAATACGTCATCCCTGCAGTACAAAATAGGGCAGAATGGAAGACAAAATATCCACGTAGGAATCAAAAGCAGGCTCGTATGTTTACTTTCACACATTCAATACATCAATAATGTTGTGTGTTTGTATGTGTTTCTCAGTGAAAGTTGATGGATGTCCCTTCTCAGTCAAAAAGCTGGTTAAATATTTTCAGTCTGGAACATGTCCTTTTTTTCTCTCTTCTTTTTTTTTAATAAAAGCACATCACTCCCACAATAACATCTATTTATCAGAACCAACCAGATTTTCTACCATTTGTCTCAGAGTCAGAACAGATAATACATTTATTTTATTTTCTTTCTCTTGTCATCTGTAAGAATAACAGCAACAGAGGAGAATGCTTCTGGTCTGATTGTAGTGTGCAGTAAATTAATCAAAGCCTCAGAACAGATCGAGAACCAAGAGCAGATTAAAGTAGTGCAATCTGTGAACACTTCAGCATGATCAAAGTATTCGACAAATCACTGCTAATCAATCCACACAATCTCAAATCAGCCGAAATGCACAGATAGCTTCACAGTGTGAATGACGTAAAAATGAGAGATAAATAGTAGTGAACTGACACTGACGGACTTTCGTCATCTCGCACATAAAGGATTGTGGGGGTTTGTTCTGTGTCAAGAAGCAAAAAAAAAAAAGAAAAAGTTACCAAATGTTACCAAAATATTACAGTCCAAAACCCTGTGAACTGCCTTAACAAAAATGTATTACAGTGTATACAAGTCGAATAGTACAATACGCCATTGAGAAGAAATATTTATTTGGTTAATTATTACTTGAGATGTTCCTTTCCTGCTCTTTCTTTCTGTCTATTTACCTTGGCCCCTATGGTTTTGCCTCATCAGCAGGCGTAGTCTACGTGTGCAATCGGCTGATTTGTCAAGGGTAACTCCAGAAGATTCTGATAGGCACTTGGCAAATCACCCAGTTGATCTAAAATATCGACCGGCCACAAAAAGTCATTACACACAATAATGGCAGGCAGGACCTTGAGTATGTGACTTAATTAGGTTTCAAATGCCATCAGATGTGTTCTCAGAGGCACAAAAAGACCTGAGTTTAAAATGGTTGAAGATTCTTTGCAATTGCCAACAATTTCTCTTGCTACTAACCTTAATATCTAAGTTGATTAGGGGGGTTTATTTGTAGTTCTACTGGAATAAGATGGTGTTATTTTGTATGCTAAATTTTGCATGCTGTCGGTACACATTTCAGTTTTGGAGATTAGTCAGGATTAGTCATAAACAGATTTGTGTGCTTCTGCCACAATTTGTGCCGTAGTAATCATGTAAAGGGGGCAAAAATATGACATTTTAACCAATAGCTGTGTGACTCTGCTTAAAAAGATTATTTTGAAAAAATACCTGCGTGTGCTTTGTGTTTCCAGCAAGAAAGCAGTGTGTGCGAGAAAAGCTAGTCTGTGGGTGGTTTATTGATAATTCAATGTGAACCCATTTGTATTTAGGCATACAACTTTAGAGACAAATATTTATGAATCACTTGAGGTTCATAATAGTGAGCTCAATTAATAATAATTCTTATTTTTTTAATATTAATTCATGATATGAATTAACTAATTATCATATTTTAAAAATGTTACCGCATTTATTTATTCATTCATTCATTCATTCATTCATTTAAAACCAATGTCAGAACAAACACACAAATCAGTAAAAGGAGTGAAACACAAAGTTATTTGTATATTTCATTCTTATTCAGCATTGATGATAGTTAAATTTATTCACACAAAGAGTGCAAATGACTTTACTTTTTATTAGTTCCCTCTCGATTTAATTTACAAATTAAAGTGTCATTAAAAAAGGTATCTTTCTGAAAATAATATCTCTATCATTTAGTAATAAATGAGAGTTGTATCATGGGATTGAACTCGGTCACTTGCAGCACTACTTTCATAAATGTTATGACAATTACATTTCTGATGTATGTACATTTTGCATTTAAGAAGCTGTCGATATTTTGCTAAATCTTTCTTATATCGGATTTAAAATTCAGTCTTTTTTTTTTTTGTACTAGAGTTTGTATATTTTGTTCTCGTTATTCCCAGTTGTGTTTACTGTTTATTTTTTAAACTTTTACATTTAATGTCAAAATGGAAGGAAAGCATATTATCTGTTGAAAAGCATTTATGCATTAAAAGTCTGATAATGAGTTTGACTTCTTGTCCCAGAAAACAAAGATCTCCACGTATGATAAGATGTGGGAGTTCATGAGCAGTCGAAGACATTCGGTCATGGTGAAGAGCATCGAGGAAGGAATCGAACGTGTGCTCACCTCCGATTATGCTTTCCTTATGGAGTCCACCACCATCGAATTTGTCACTCAGCGCAACTGCAACCTCACACAGATCGGAGGCCTCATAGACTCCAAGGCCTACGGGGTCGGCACCCCAATGGGTAAGGCATATTTATCAGTCTTGTTTAAACAATTTGTCCATTCATATTTACCTAACAGCTGAATTGAATTTAAACCTGCATTATAGTTTCATGTTTTAAAGGGGGCACTGAATGCATAATTCACTTTTATATAAATGTGTCTTAGCAGTGTGTGAACACAATGACCCTACAATTATAAAAATTCATTCAGTCCTTTTTTTAAATCCCCCCAAAACCTAATCAGTCTCAATTATCAACCCGTTTAGATTTTCCAAGCAGGAAATATGACGTTATATTGCTCAAGCCCCGCCCACGGCCGCTGACGGACTGTCCTGTATTAGCATATTTTCCACCATGTGCTGTCTGCCATTTTATCTACGCTCAAGCAACTGTAATCACAACGTTTCATAAGCTGGATGTAATTGTTAGAGTCTTCATTTTCTCCTGGCAATAGAGCCACTGAGGGTGCAATGGATTAGTTTGGTTTTTGATGGTAATGTGCCACCAAATACACAAAAAATGGAAGAGAGGGGCAGAGTGAGCAGTAGCTCATTATCATTTAAAGAGACATGCACCAAAATGTGTTTTTGACAAGATAACAAAGGAGTGGTTTTACGTGACCATTAAGGAATTTTAACCAAAGTATATTACAGACGACCCCAGAGGATCACACCAACTTGGGCATCTAATGTTCCCTTTAAGCCTGCACTGAATAAAATGG
Source organism: Labeo calbasu (assembly GCA_019740295.1). Classification (NCBI taxonomy): domain Eukaryota; kingdom Metazoa; phylum Chordata; class Actinopteri; order Cypriniformes; family Cyprinidae; genus Labeo; species Labeo calbasu. Next base: position 5,010 of record JAHKKF010474407.1, read on the forward strand.
TAACATCTAAATTAACTGGATTCAGTCAAGTCAAATATATCATATAACATTGCTGAATCAACCTAAAAAAACATGTTAATTTAAACATCAAACCTACTTTTTAAATTAGGTAGAAATCTCTCTTAAAAGTAACATTTTTAGGTTACTTTATTATTTAGTGCATAGGCATTTAATTAGTGGAATTCTTCATTGTACATAAGGATTTGACTCTACATTTTTTTCTTAATATGTGGAGCATTCTACAGAAATGTCCACTTTTGATATGGCAGAATGTCTTAAAATGTATTCCTTTTTCTAACATTTAAGCCTAGACCACATTGTCAGATTAACTTTTGACTTTATGAATACACATAAATGATAGCGTAATGATTTATGTATTTATTTATAAATCTTTTTTTGTGCATTTATTGAAAGACCATATGTACTATTTTTGTCACTGGTGTTAACTTACTTCTTTGGCAATAGGTTTTTAGGAAATATTATTGAAATATGAAATGTTATTTCTCTTTTTTTCCAGCACAAGTAGTCAGTTACAGAAAAAATAATGAAAATGCAAGAAATTAATTTTTTTTTGTTGTTTTGTTGAAACACACAGACACAAGTGACATACATAAGGAAGGTAACACCACTGACATTTTCATGAAAAATGGATTTTACAAAAATGCTGTTGCAAGATATCAAACCACATGTTGTCAGTGTTTTTTTATTTTTTTTGTAATGCCATTTCTATCATATATTTGGTAGTTATGAATACATTATTGTATTTTAAATGGTAGAAAAACCTGTTTTGGACCTCAAAATCAAGCACTTTCCCTCTGTATATGGCTGTGGTGACGAGCAGTTTTGCGGTGCTTGGAATTCTATATAATTAATTAAAAAAAAAAATAGAATATTGATGGCTCAAGAAGGTGTAATTGTTCAAATAACATATTGTTTTATTTGAAAAATACATAAAAAAAAAAGGTAACCCTAAAGTGTTTTTCAAGTGTAATATTTCTGTAAAGGCTAGGGACAGAAAAATAGACATTTTCATAGAATGACCCATTTGCTTTTGAAATGGTATTGATATCTGGATGGTAAAAAAACGTCTTGTTTGAGGTTTAAACGTACAGCACCAAAACAGTGATCACTAATGTTACAGTGGCTCTTCTATTGTCAGTCAATATCTGAAACAACGACTTCAATTGATGCTGCAGATACTGACTTCACTGCCCTAATCAATAATCAGTCAGCTATTTGCCCAGAGCTGAACAAATCTGCATAATCAACTGAAAACAATTTCTATTTTGCCAAAATACTTAGTCTCAGTGGCATTACCATTCAAAAAAATATTCGTCATACACCTCAACGAAAACATGAATCACTGAACAGGCTGATTGAAATGAGAGACGCAGTCGTTTATCAACACATCTCTGCCATGCAGAAGTGTATTCTCCTCAAAGTGTGTTTCTCTCAGACTGCAGCGTCGACTCAAATCTTCATTTCATTTTGATTAATGACTGTCTGGCTCTGTCGGTGAAGGTGAAGCAGTTGAGGTTAGCGTCTCTGAACGCCGCTCAGCGGCTCAGCGAATGTGCAGAAATGCGGACCCCGAGGCAAACGTGCATGAAATAGACGAATGGATGAGATAAATAAATGAAAAGAGAAACTGTGAGGCGTTTCCCCTCCTGTGCATAAGATTATCAGTCTCAGTAGCAGATTGTCTTAATCCTGTTATACATGCGGCTGCGGGCTGTGTCAGCAGCAGAAATGTAGAAGAAAAAAAAAATGTCCTCAGTAAGACTTGAGTCTGAAAACATTCAGAATTGTACATGATACTGCTGTAAGACATCTTAACACAATGACCCTAAAAACACTTTCCTTATCACGGGTTTGTAGAAGAGAGATTTAGGGTTTCTATGATTTTCTTCACATTCCTTTAGAACAAATTGTGCACAAAATAAGCATAATACAATTTGGGAGAGGTATTAAAAAATACAATTATATTCATTTCATATACTGTTTTTGTTAGTTTCCACAAAATTGGTAATTGTGCCCTTTCTTCTCTTCTGACTTCTATGTTAGGGTATACAGTATTTACAATTTTTACTTAGTATTTCTCCAGACAGAATGATAATTTCTACTCCTATTCTTTTCAGTCAAAATCCACATTAGATCACAATCAGAAGTCATTGGTGGTTTACAGTGATTAAAAGTGTATTATTATGTTGCCTTTATGTGCTATAGGAAATTGCGGTAGCTCTTTATTTTAAGGTGTCCTTGTTACACATTACATTTACTTACTATTATAATAATAATTAATTATGCATGATTACATTCAAGTAACCCTAAACCAAACCCTAATTCTAACCCTTATTATTATACATACCATATAGTAAGTACATGTGGTTAAGAAATATTACTGAGTCCTTAAATGTATAATTACACTGTCACAGCTTAAATAAAGTGTAACCAAAATTTCTTATAGTATGTAATTACAAGCTTTTCGCATTCAAGTGCTTTGTTGTCAGAAAGAACAGGAATCATGGTTTATGATCATCATTTAAGAGTTCATTCTTGCCTGTTTCTTAATAAATCTTATTAAATCCAAAAGGCATAGAAGATATTTAGTCAATATCCAACAGGTTTTGAAAAAGATGTAGCGTCCCATTCATTGGTAACCATATAAATATTCACTGCTAGATATTCAGCTTGGTGACATTCCCTAAATTTTGGTCAAATAAATGCTATTTTTGCTGTGTTCAATATATACAATATGCAAATGGTTATTTACTGTATATACGTAAACATACATGTCTGTAACGTCAGGAGAAAATAAGGTAGATATTGTGGAAACGAATAAAGCTTTACAGTACTACAGCTACCCTAACCCTGTGAAAAATAAATATACTAAAATGTATTTAACATACATTTATTTCATGCTAAGTATACCACAAATACATATTATGCATTTAATGCAATTGTACTTTAAGTATACTAAACTGGTATATTTAAAGTCTGCTAAATTGGAACAACTAATTTTGTACTTAATGCACTTAAGGAGTGCTGAAACTAAAGATATACTTAAGTGTATTTGATTATGCTAAAGTGGAAGTATTGCAAGTATACTTTAAGTACACTTTAAATATCTTGCATTTAAAGACCGAAATTATTTAAAGATCATAAAATCATAAAGATCATATTTTAGGCTTAATATTAATAAATGTGCCTTGTGGACAAGTAGTACTCCAAATAAAGTTTAATTATAATTTTTATATCAGTAATTCTCAAGCGATATGTCAGAAAATATTTTAATAGATCTGAACTATACTTAGTATAAAATAAATGCATTTTAATCTCTTACTTTTTTATTAGGGTACTACAGCTAAATTTCTCTTCTCTGCCATGTTTAAAATTTATGGCCTGTCCAACTTGATGATGATAAATCTCATAAACTGTCATGTGTAGCTTGATGTTAATTAGAGTTATAATCCAGTGCAAATATTTTTCATGTATGTATGTTGTCTTTTGACTTTTGATAATAGGTGAGAATAGTGTATATCAAGATCAAAAGGATTTGGTTGGACAAACCTTGCAATGCAAGAGTACATAATGCCACAACTTACATTTGACAACAATGTTCTTGACAAACCAAAGTAACCAAGATATTTTCTAGCCACTGAATGTAAACTTTACCATTTTCCTTGGTGCAGTTATGAAAATGGATCTAGAGATGATTGGATTGTTGGATTTCAAATCAGTAGGAGTGAGGCGGCAAAAGTAACATTATCACAAGCTATTTCATAGACGGTAACTGTAATATTACTGACATCTCATTCGTAGCTACTTTTCGTATCTTTCGTATTCGGATCTTATTTGTTACACTACTAGTTACTGGGTAAAGTAACATTATTACTAGTAATGCATTACTCCTAACACTGTTGGTTTGAATGCGAGAAAGAAAGCCGAAGAAAATGGTTGTAGAATTACTTGGACCTCAACGCAACAAATGACCTCAGCATGTGATCGTATCGGATATAAAGCAGCATGATCCATTACATGCAGAATTGCTTTGAAAGGACCAAAAATAACCAAGAATGGAAAAGGCACCTTAATGTGAGTATCAAAGGCCTCTTGACCACCTCTGAAGCCTGACCCTTTAGCTCAAGCACCATGTCAATCAGCCAAATAAATGTAAACTGCAGGCTTTGTTTCACTGATTCAGTGTGCTGTGTATGAACTGGTGTATTGTGTTCAATATTATGTGGCATTGTGTGTCTAAAATGCTCAATCAGTTTTGAAGTAGAGATTAACCAGCACACTGACTGGACACGTGCCCAGAGGCTTCCCACTACCTGGCATATGGCACTAATTGTGCACACATTATAAGATACTTTAAAACATATTCATGTTTTAATTAGAATACAAAACAAATAAGCAGTTGGTAAAGTTATAGAAAGAAGATGTGATGAGAAGGATGACACCATGGCCTAACCAGGAGCAACATACCAGCAATCAGATTTTAGTTTGGTCGTTTAACCAGAAATGAAAATGTTGTCATCCTATACTCACTTTTGTGCTGACTTTTTATTATTGTCTTTTTTGCATGAAATACAAAAAGGATTCCATACGCTAATTACAATATATGAAATATATGCAAAATACATATATGAAATATATTGACATATGAAGTGAAAACATATATGAAATCTATTAGAAATCCTGGACCACAAAACCAGTATTAAGGATACATTTTTTTTTTTTTTTTAATTGAGATTTATACCACATCTGAAAGCTGAATAAATAAGCTTTCCATTGATGTATGGTTTGTTAGGAGTTAGGATAGGACAATATTTGGCCGAGATACAACTATTTGGAAAAATCTGGAAACTGAGGGTGTGGAAAAAATAAATAAATAAATAATAAAAAATATATATGTATATTGAGAAAATCACCTTTAAAATTGCCCAAATTAAGTTCTTAGCAATGCATATTACTAATCAAAAATCAAGTTTTTATATATTTTCAAAATATATAAAAATTTACAAAACATCTTCATTGAACATGATCTTTACTTAAAATCTGAATGATTGTTGGCAATTGCTACAAATATACCCATGCTACTTATGACTGGTTGTGGTCCAGGGTCACATATAAGTTTATCAAATTGTAATACATTTTTGGAAATACATGTCATGTACATGTATATCCATCCTAAAACTTGTCAGTTCATGTTAATATAATATATGTAAATGTAACAATTATATATGTTGTTGACCTGAACGGTTGCTACATATAATATCAAATACCAATTTCACTATCATTATATACCCATTACTAGCATAGGAATCTTCAATGTTCAGGCTTCTTGGAAAAACCAAGATAGGCATTTTTACTGGCAAGCTAAAAATTTGGGAGGAACAAAAACAATAAAAGCACAAAAAAAGTCTACAAGACTTTAGATGATATATTTTACCAGTGTCTTTGTGTGAAGAAAAATACCATCATTTGAATAATTATTCTCTGATAATATTCCCCTCTGTCATTGATTTCACTTTTGATGTTAGTACAAAGCTGTCACTGGGGTGTCAGCCTAAGGTACAAAAGCTAAAAGGTACATCTTTGTACCTTATTTACCCTTAAGAGGTACATATTAGTACATGAACGTAACATATTAGTACCTAAATTGTACTTATTATTACCTTTTGATGGGAAACATGCCAGTGACAGTTTTTTTTTACTCTTTTTTTTCTGAGTGTAGAGTTTTTATATGTGCCACAATTCTCAAACACTGATCAGTAGAGTTCCAGGGACAACTGAAAAGTTCTTTGTATCAACGATTGATAAAAACTACATATGCAGTTATCAAGTCATTTGACGGAGGAAGTAAAGTCCAATGAGAAAATTACTGAGCCTGTGTTGCAGGGAACGTCAATACTGAGATGGTGAGAAATATTCTGATTAAAAGAATGACAGCTACATTTCTTAACAGGGGAGCTGAATATTGATCCTCAGTCAGGATCAGTGATCTAGAGTCACATTCTACTGAATAATTGGACTTTTTAAATATTGTTATAAAGTTAGGTCCATTTTGCAGCATCAAGAGCTGCTCATTTAGGAAGAGACTGTCTGACCAGCAATTGAACTGATCAATTACAAGTTAGTTCACTTTTTATATGCTGCTTAAAGGTTTAGTTCAACCAAAGGTAAAAAATCTGTCAACAGTTATTCACGTTCATGTTGTTTCAAATCCATAAGACTTTTATTAATCTTTGAAACACTTTTATGAAACCTGAGAGATTTCTTTTCTCATGTCTCGCATACCGTGCATGCTTGTTTGAGCTTTGGCAAGAACCAATGAGGTTTGTTCTCACAAGTCAACCAAGTACGATTAAGCAGCTGCTGACCATATTTGACATGCTGTATGTTAATGTTTATATGTGAATAAAAGCCTTCACCATATAAATTGATTGTGTGTTAGAAGACTCGGTTTAAACCAGTCGATTCATATGGATTAATTTTGACACTACATCATTTTGTCTTATACAGTGTCAAAGTTTAGGTGGAATATAGGGCCTGGAATTAAAAAAATATCTTAATTTGTGTTTTTAAAGAAAAATTAAAGTCTTGAGGATTTGGAATGAGGGTTAGTAAATTTTTTTTTTTTTGACTGAACTATCCCTTTAAGGGTGGGATCATCTGAAAGAGATTATACCATGAGGAAGATCAAGACAGGTAAAAATTATCAGAAAAGTATCAATACTTTGTACTCTGTAAAATATCCATGCCCAGATGAATTGTTTTACAGTAAGTTCTATAACAGGAGTCCACAAATAGTAAACCATGATCCATTCTGTACCTCAGCTTTGTTCCAACCGGATCGCAAGACATGGTAGCTTTCTAAAGTTCAAAGTGAGCAGTGCATCAAAACAACGTAGCAGCACTCAGGATAATTTATGATAATGATCTTTTGGTGCTATATCCTCTAATATATTTTTTTATCTAGAGCTTCATTCAAGCCCTTTTCATTGCTTATCTCCCCCACTAAAGACTGAAAGTGCTACAAGAGCTGCAGATGACGTGCTTACAACAGTAGCAAAAACATGGTGAGCAGCAAATTAGATTTCCACAGAAGCAGTACAATAAATTAAAATGCAACATATTTTCTCTGTTATGCATATGACTGTATGACTATGACCATTCTAATAAACCAGGTTTGGAAAAAATAATTGTAGATAGCAAGGAAAACAACTGAAACTTTGAAATTCATTCATTCATTCATTTATAGTACATACTTATTTTAAGCAAAATATAAAAATGTCCAGACTTGAAGAGGGACACAGGAAAACCTTGTTTTTTTTAACAAAGTTCTACTGCTGCCCAAATCTATAAAACATTCTAAAAAGTATTACTGGGAAAGAAACATACAGACCGAACTTCTTGTAACTTTAATTAAATATCTCTGTTCTATATCATGCATTAAAAAAAAAATAATAATAAATAGGGTGAATTTTCATTTTATACTGACTTTAACACCCTACAACCTTCACAAGACGCTGTTTCTGGATAGACTAGTGCACCCTGACTCCCACACATTTTACAGAAGCCAGCCGATCTTTTTGTGTGCAGTGTGCCGTATGCAAGAGTTGGTCAGTCTGATGCATTGTTTATATGTAAGGCTGCTTTGAAACAACACTGACCGTGAGAAGTTCTGTGCAAATAAATATGACTCACTTAACTTGAACAGACTGCGGCCATGCCATCGGAGACTGAGTCTGCCAAATAATTTACCCCGTAGCTATTTGAAAAGGGGGCAGATGTTAAAACTGACGTTCTGTTGCTGTAAGGCATGATGTTTACAAGTTTGAAACTTGCTAGCGTTATTTCCTAATCTTGTTTCCCCTTCTTTTCCTCATTGTTTCCCATCCCCGTTCTCTATTACACCAGCAGTAAAACTGGCTGATCAATGGTGAATTATGAATATTCATGCAGGTGTTCTGACACTCTTGCGCTATAAACCATATAATCATAAATTGTTGATGTGTCAGGGACTAAACGGTCTAGAATATCTTAATCCATTCATGGTTTGGAAGGAGGTTTGTGTGCCGGTTTAAGATGCTATCCAGGCTTTTCCACATGGACAGCGAAATCCAGCTATCAAGTGCCTCGTCTTGCAGACGTTAATGCTTTGTCACTCAGCAGGTTAAAATCTGTCAGGTATGCTATCTAACAGACAACCCAGTGAGGGTGTTTTTAGCTTGTCAGTCGTGTGTCATGGGATTGCATTGTGTCGAGCAAATGCAGGGCACATGGAAAGGGATGTTTAGCATCATCACTCCCCTGTGTGCCGTTCCCAGACAGCTCAGCACAGGCCATTTCCATTGCTAATCCTACCCTTTTGGAATCAGTTAACATGGGCAGGCAGCATACAGGCGTGCGTTTAGCATATATCTTGTTGACTTCAGCATCACACAGTCGGCAGGATGCATTAATGTTGAAACTGCGATGGCGAGAGATGCCCAAGTCCTTCTGGCAAGCGTTCCTGCGCTGGAACAGACAGGGTCAGTGTTCAGACCATCTGCGTTTTGGTGTGTTGGTTAATTAGATGTTTAAATGAGAATATGTTAATTCTTCGCACAGTTTAACGTCTGGTTTTATACTGAGACAGGTGAAAGAGACAAGCAGGTGAAATGCATGAAGTCCTCAAGTCGGTGTTTCAGGAAGGCAGTAGTCCCTGAAAATCCACTGTAAATTCACATTCAGCTCTGCCTTTGTATAAAATAGCCACTTTTCACTCACCTTCATGTCATTCTAAACCTGTATGATTGGAACACTGTGATTGGAAGATTTTTTTTTTTTTTTTTTTTTGGTCCATACAATGAATTCAATTGGACCCCATCGATGTTCATTGTATGGTGAAAAACTGCTGAAATATTTTTTTCTTAGTATCCTATTTTGTGTTCCACAGAAGACATGACATGAGAATGTGTGAATAATGCCATGTCATTTCTTGTGAAAAAGGAAGGGCATTTTAGCATTCTTTAAAAATTTCAGTTATTACTGAAATAATGTACTTTAAATGTAATGTAAAATTGCAAACTGCATGGTAAATGGAACAACATGAAGTTGTATTATAATTAAAACAAAATAAACAAACAAACAAACAAAAAGCTACATGTAATGAATTGAACTTTTTAAAAAGAGTGTGTATTACAGAAATAATATACTTTAAATTGAATATACATCAGTGCAAACTGATTGTAATGTTTTAAAATGTCTAAATGCATGCCAATTGCAATTAAATAAAGTTGTACTATAATTTAAAATAATGTTAAATGTAATTAATTGTGCTTTTGACCCACTAAGTAGAACTTAAGTACATTTCTATGTAATTTCGTAATTGCTTAAATTTAAATATAATTAAAGAGCATTTCTGAATGTACTGACAAGCATTTAGAGTAAACTAACATGTAATTGAATTTCAGTTTAAACTTGTATGTATTTAAATCTATTGGATATTACACATTTGTTCTGGTGAAGTTGCAATTTAGTACAATATTTCTTTAAAACATAACAAAAGATTACTAAAACAATGTTTTAAAGTAAAATGTCTTTAATTAGACATTATTACAAAGTACAAAGTGTAAAGAAACAGTCATTAGAATGTACTTCAAGTGGCTTTTTTTGCCTCCAAGTATTTTATTTTTTTGTTTTTTTTAAATATATACTTTTAAGATGTGAAGTACACTACATGAGCATATCAGGTACAATTTGTGCACTTCTTTTTCACAAGGATAGTGACACCGCAAGAAATTTATTGTTGTGTCAACGAATGCACTACAGAACCACACTGTTGACTTTTTTCCTGGAAGTTAGGATATAAATGGCTTTACTTAAATGACTGTAAACTGAGATAGAAGAAAAGTATTTTAACACTGAATCACCTGCACAGTTCACCTTTTAGTTTGGGCACCGCTGTGAGCTCCTTTTTCACTCATGACTTGATTGTCTTCCTAAATGTGTGTAGCACTCGTGGTGTATATCAACGTTCTGGGGCAGTGCTGCTTGCCCCTCGAGGATTGTGGAAATAGAAAGCCCCCCAGTCAGCTTTCAGCATGTGGACGGCCCCGTCCCTGGAGGCATCATTAAGAAGAGTCATGTACAATGCCATGTCATCAAACATCTGTCAGGAGTTTGCTTGTGCATGAGGAGCTACTAGTATCCAAGTAAACCCTTATCTTTCTGTTTTATTTAAGCTGTCTTCTGTCCTTGCCTCCTAAAGGTACCTCGTCCATTTGCTACATATAGGCATCTGAAGAACCTTGCTGTTAGTACAGTGGATCAAGGATTCATTCAATGCAGAAAAATGTATTTATTACATCTGTATATTCAGGCTTTTTATTATTTAATTCCATTATTTTCATGGATAGAGTACTGCACACCAGTTAGGATGAAAATAATATCTATTTTGCAATTTTTAACATTTATCTACAATAAAGTCATTTGTGTTTTTTTGTTTTAAGGAATTCAATATTTAATTAAAAACAAACAAAAAAAAACATTGTAACTGAATGAAGATTAAAACCATAAATCACTGTTTTATTATTGAATGATTGTAAGTTTGCATTGAATAGTATTATTTTTTTTCTGTGCATGTAAAAGTAAAAAGGTGCAAAAGTAAAAGATATGGTGAAAAATGGTTTATAGAACAAGTTGGATCAAGTCCATTGATGTATAATGCATATGTGTTATGTAGGAATAATGGTCACCAAAACGAATAAAGGGTTTTGCGTAGCTGCACTATTATATAAAATTCTAACAATGAGCATTAAAAAAAGGACAGTTTGATTTCAGCAAATAAAGGGCACTTTTTATTTCATATACTTGTGTGGTGCATTTGAGCAAAAGAACAGTTGAGTTCCCAATTATTCAGGCAATAGTACAATCCTTATTATAGAGAGTTAACTACAGCAGTACCACTATTACAACATGAAAGGATCAGCGAGGTTTGTGAGTGCTCTTGTTCCACCTCATATTTCAAATGAAATGAGAAAGCACCTCTCTAGCCGTTTTTGATCTGCGCTGAATGGAGGGAACACGACCTGTTTACCTCTTTTTTTTGCGAGGGCGGTAAAATGGCTGATGAGAATGAGGGAGAGTTACGAATCGAAGCCCGCGAGGAGGCCCAGAAGGAAACATTACCTCAAATTAAGAATAGCAACTAGTTTTAATTAGACAGAAAATAAATAGATAAAAGCGGGAAATGCCAGTCCCTCGAATGTAATTGGGTTTTATTGGTGTGTTATCAATGGCACCCTGGGAGCTGTGTTTCAACAAACAGCATTAGGCTTTTATGGCTCGTACTGCATTAGCGTCTGTATTTCTCACCTCTGTACTGCTCGTAAGACTGTGAGAAACATAATCTCACACCACTGAAGTGACAAACTTCATGTTTCTTTTTCACTGTCTCAGCTTTCCTCAAGTCTTGCAGTAGTGCAATCAATGAGACGGTTTTATACATTGGCTTGTTTGAATGTGCTTTTTACCAGTATGGTACCTTACAGTACTGTTTGAATAGGATTTCATTATTTTCTTTGAGACTGTTGGATATTTTGAAGAGTCTTTATTGCAAGTCTTTTTCTACAACAGTAGTTCACATTCACCATGAATGTTAAGCTCAAAAAAAATGAGGTGGGCCGAACTGGTCTTGTATTCAAGGTCTTTTGAAGCCATGCATTTCAGCAACAGACTGAAATTTAATTCGTTATACACTTATAATCTTCCCCTCCAGTGAACTGGTAACTAGAGAACCGCTGTTACCGGATCATTGAGGCAGTGATTTTCTTGAACGAATTGTTCAGTCTGTGTTGTGAATAAAAACAACTAATTCATGAGAAGGAAAAAATGTTCACTGAACTGGTTCTTATCAGTAGGGTCCATTTTCTTTAAGAAAAATTAGGAACTAGGGCACCGGAGGTGTGAAGGCATCTGTTGTATCCATTCGTTTCTTCTTCCTCCTTCTGCTTCTTCTTTGCTTTTGAGTCTATGGCAGCTTGCAGGAAAGCTATGAAATTTGGCACACAGGTAGAGGATACTTTATTTTTTTCGATAGACCAAATCAGTCTCGTATAGTGCATCGTTTGACAAAAAGCTCACAAAATTGGATGTATTTCCACAATGCTTTAGCGTATTCAGACCAAACTTGGTATGTGTTAGAGCAACCATGGCCAGAGGATACATGAGCCGTTTCGGCACAACGCCACCTACTGTTGAAGAGATATGAAAATTGTACTTTTTTGCTTATAACTTGAAATAATATCTCTTTAGATGTGGAGCAGCATAACCAGTTTTCACACGGTGGCCATTTTGGGCACATCCATTTTGAATTAGAAAAAAATACTGTATTTTATAAACCATTGGTAAATTGTTATGAAAAACTCTTTCTATTCTCTGGGTCCTACAGAATCAAATGGTTTACGATTTTCAAGTGTCAGCCATTGTGTCTGTAGGTGCAATCTCATTTTAGACCGTTTGCTCCTTGGTCCCATCAGACCTTGCTGGTAAAAAAGTTATTAAAAGCATTTAGGTATCTCTTAGGTAACTGTTGTTGTATAACTCATCGATAAATTTGATGACATGATACCAAAGTGTGTCTGAGGCTGTATTTTTGCAATGCCAGAGGCTGTGCCACCTATTGGTCAAAGTGATAAACAATTATGTCACATTACAAGTGACTATTAATAGGTTTAAGCCAATTTTGCTTAAAGTCATCAGCAGATGTCTTCAATTACATTTTTTTTTAAGTTGGCATGTTGCTTACTGAAATGCTTGCTTAATTGCTCATTAATTGCTGCTTGCAGCTGTATTATTTATTTTTTCTTTTGATTTTGAGGGGAAATGTGACCCAAAATGTCAAGAATATGACACATTCTTGACAATTTTGTGGGATTTCACCCGTTTGACCAACAGAAATGAGCAGATGCTAAAAGATCCAATTCTCATCATCTTACTAAATCAGTTTCCCCTTTCTGACCCTCCAGGGTCCCCGTACCGAGATAAGATCACCATCGCAATCCTGCAGTTACAAGAAGAAGGAAAGCTGCACATGATGAAGGAGAAGTGGTGGCGAGGAAACGGCTGTCCTGAGGAGGAGAATAAAGAGGCCAGTGCGCTGGGCGTCCAGAACATCGGGGGCATTTTCATAGTGTTGGCCGCTGGACTCGTCCTCTCTGTATTTGTGGCAGTTGGGGAGTTTCTCTATAAGTCCAAACAAAACGCACAGCTGGAAAAGGTAAAGCAACTTTTTCACATTTCTGGACTGCAATGAACAATCTGCAATTCAATCTGTTAGGATATACGGAGAGTTTAGGATTATTACGTAAGTCTCTTTAGAGAAAACAAATCACATATAATCACAAGAAATGGGTTTGCAATTTTGTGTTTCATCAGCGGGGGTATTGTGGGTATTATAAGCCAGCCAGTCAGATGAGTTCAACTGATGCCTCTGAGTATGAAAGAATATGTTACAAATCAATGTAAACAATATTAATTCTGTCTTAAATTGGCTTTAATGTTGTGGTACTGAGAGCAAAGCGTGAGGTATATTTCATTGGTAATATTTTACAGACAGTGCCTGTGTCTGGAGAGCAAACAGTCCTTCTTGATGTAAGTCTCTGAAGACAGAAGGGCTTGGGCTTTACTTACTCAAATGGCCGCCATTGTGTCATCTCGCCTCAACAGATGTGTTGTTCTTTCCCCATATCCACTTCACTCGTATACTTGATCTACTGAACCGGCGAATGCTAGAATGTGTATAGTCAATAATGAGGTAGTAAAAAAAAAAAAAACACACACTTGAAATGATCAAACTCCATTTCTTTCACTCACATATTTCTTCTCACATAACAGATATGATGTTTAAGCACGTATAGGCTCTCACAAAATTGATTGGCAATTAAAATTTTACTAATGAGCTGTGATTTCACTATCAAGACTATAGACTATCAAGCAAACCTGCACTTCAGTTCATATTTTATTTACTTACTTACTTTTTTCCATTATTTTTTAACTTCCCTTTCCATTTGATTTAGTTACTGTGTAATCCATGTGGTCTGATCATCAGGGGGTGTTTTCTCTCTTGAGTTCTGTTTAAAATAAATTGTCAAATGTCACTTGAGTGGATAAATGAAGTACACAGTTCCCTTTGCATTCACACTGTCAGATAAGAATGTTATTAATCAGTTTTAATATATAAATTCTTTCTCCACTGAGCCTTCATTTTTGCATTTCTGGAACTGAAGAAGGCATTTAATTGTCGCTGTTTGCTTTATAATAGTTTTTTGCAGTCATTAAAAAGTTAGAATGGCACTTATTCTGTAATCACCACAAAAACAGAATAATCATTTCATCATTTGCATATCAGCATAATATTAATATGGGAGGCTGTAATGGCCTAAAATATTCATAACTTGCAAATGTCAGAATAAAATGAACTTGTCACGCTGTGTGTTTACATTCCACATGCTAAGCAACTGATTTGGTCTAGGTTTGATTATCTTTAAAGAGATCTCAGTTTGTTTGAAGCTCAAAATTTGCACTTTAAACATGGATAACATAGATTTGTCTTACTGTTTTTGTTTAGCTACAATGACAGCATCAACCTGCCAGCTTAAGTATTGATAGTTTTCCCAAAAAGTACAGCTCCGTTTGTTCACTCTCAGTGGAAGAAGTGTCTTTTATACTCATCTTGGATTCATTGTATCGATCTCTCTAAGTGCTTTTGTTTGTTTGCTGTAAGTCATCGTATTGACATTCAAGAATATTCTGGCAAGGCGTTATTTTGCTGCCTGATCCTTGTTTAATGATTACATTGACATGATAAGCCTACTGGCCAATAAAACTGAGTTTCTCTCCAGAGCCGGTGCCTTTTACAGAGACATATAGAATTCAAACTTGTTAACTATTGTGCAAATAATGTTAATGTTTTTAATGAAACTTATTCTAAAGTATTACTGAGAAAATCTAGCTTGTTTATATTGGGGGTCCCTGAGTTGGCTGCAAGTCTCGACCTGGGGTTAGAAGCAACGTTTTGTGTAATGGCACAAGGACTTAAGCGAGCTAACTATTTAATGTCTTTTAGTCTGTTATGAGAATTAAAACACCATTTCTGGGAAACCAAAATAACAGAGATCACTCATGACTAGCTAGCTAGTTTCTACCATGATGCATCACTGTGGTGGTTAAGCAGCAAGTTATGTTGTTATATTAGAAAGCCACACCTGGGTTGAAAAGAATTTTAGGACTAATCATTCACTCAAATTTATTTAGAAGGACACATAATCATAACTACAGGCTTTATGAAGCATATGGAGTTGAACAGAGTGCTGAGTATTCATTATCTGAATAGAAGTGTCACATTCCTGATGACTGATTTTGTTAGTATTTTAATTCAGTACATAGCAATGCTATAGAAAACACACGCTTGAGAGCATTTAAATCAGGTATCAAATCTTGCAATTGAAAATGATAGAGAGGCAATTAAAGTATTTTGTACAAGATATGAGCTGCTGTCCTTTGTTCAGTATTTTCTTACACTATTCTGCAGATGGAAAAAAAAAAAAAAAAAAAACATATGGAAATGCCTCATGCTCCTCAGCAGCACATTCCCCCAGAAATTAGCATTTTATAATTGCCTCTATTTTGCAAGATTAGGAAAGAGCCAACAGTCTGACCAGCAATCTTATTGCTTTAGATAAAAAAAAAAATGTATAAATGGTTCTAACATAATATGATGTAGATTTTCTGTGTTTTTTTTCCACCACCAAAAGAGAAATACAAAAACAGATTTATTTAGATTTTCTTCACAGGTTCAACATTAGAATGGTGTATCATTTTAGCAAATACGTTTACTATTGCATGAGAACTGAAAAAAATATTTTGTAGCATTGCCCATGGTTTCTATATGGATGATTTTATGAATATTTGTTAAGTGCTTCTTTATTTTGATAGTGTATTCTCAAATATAGATTGCACATACACAAAGGCACATATAAATTAATGTTTGAATAAAAGGATTACTGTAATGTTTCTGCTTCTCGTTTTCCTTTTTTGCACATTTTACATGAATTTCTTCCCCATTTCTTCCACCTATACTTTCTGCTGCTGAATTTCAGGTCTCATTTCAGAAATATTTGTCTTAGCATTACTAATAATAGAATAAGTAAAACTATTATTTGTATATTCTAATTTTGATATTACTTTACTTAAAGCCTTTATGTATAGTGGTATAATGCATTTTACAGGTATTCATAATACACATTGTAATGCATTATGTATAATCGTTACATCAGTTAAAATGCATTATAACATTTGAAGTGCATTTCATGCATATCATAAGTATTATAATTGTGTTTAGGATTATTAATGAGATCATGCAATGCATCATACGGTGCATTGCAAGGCATAATTAATGCATTAAATCTACTTTTACAATGCATTATATTTAAAGGCTTTAAGCAAAGTATTACCACGTTTTGTGTTGTTTTTCCTTTGTTAGACTTCAATTGAGTGCATTAGTGAAAATGAGGGAAGAGTCAATATTATTTGCTGGGGTAATCGACAACATGATGCTGTATAGAGCATAATTTCCATTTAACCCAGAATCTCATATGTGTGGCTGAATTTGTCAAATTTAAATCATCAGCTATTAAAGTGTGTGCCAATAGTCATAAGCTAGTTGCTAATGTTCTGTTATTGGCTGTTGTGGAGGATGTCGCTATGAAGAAGGCAGATCATTGGGTAAGAACGCTCTGATTGGAATGCCTAACATGCACCTTATTATTTAATATCTTCACGTCTTTCACAAACATATCTTAACTGAAAATGCTGTAAATAAAGGCAGATTGTTCACAAATGCACAAAGCATTTCCTGTGAGCCGCAAGCTGAAATTATCAGGGTTTATTTTTATGCGTTTCCAAGCAAAGACAAACAAATCTGAATAAGTCATAAGACTTTATAAAGACTGAGGCTGTTGAATAATGTGTAATTATTGATCAAAAGGAAATGCAGGGTGACAATCGCACGTTTGCTTGCTTCACCGTTACACAGCTGAAAATATCACCGTTTGGAGAGTGGGGGGTGGGGGGGTTTAATTGGCCATACGGCTATACAGGATTTGAATCTGAAGAGAAATAATATGCATCAATAAATCATGCAGCATCCTGGCAGGAGGAAGCAAGGTGAAATCTGCCATGGAGAAATCGCTTTAGTTATGATGCTCGTGTTGTGCATCCACACGGACACCAGCATAATCATCCCATCCCGTCTCCATTTCCACCTTTCACCCCCACCGCCATCCATCACTGACCCAACTCTCCCACTGTCCTCCACCTTTTCAGGAGCCGAAAGCCACTATGTGTGCTTGTGTGTTGGAAGTGAAAGGACATCCAATCAGCTGTGTTCTTCTGTCCACACAGAGATCCTTCTGCAGCGCCATGGTGGACGAGCTACGGGTTTCCCTCAAGTGCCAGCGCCGGCTCAAACACAAGCCGCAGCCGCCCGTCATGGTCAAAACGGATGAAGTCATCAACATGCACACCTTCAATGACCGAAGACTGCCAGGCAAAGAGACCATGGCTTAAAACGGACACCAGCTCGCTCTTTCTTGAGCTCGGAGAAGGAACCTTCACGGGGAGAAATTTGGGCGGGGAGGAAGTCGGTTTTCTATACGGGGAAGGGATCTTAAATGTCATTTCAAACAAATTAGTTACTGAAAACAACAGCAGAAACTGAATCATATTTCCTGTGGAAATAACTTGAATCTGGGCAAAATTTTAGTTACCTCATCGCTCCAGATCACCACCAGAGCAAAGACTGACCGGTGCCAGCGTTCAGGGTAACTTTTAGCAGGAAATACTCACACACACACACACACACACACACACACAGCTAGAGGAGTGTGACGGAGGGAGGTTTGTCTGCTCATTATGTTCATATTATTTTAGGTTTGATGACACACTTGGCTGTTGTCCGTCCACAGAGAGCAGCTGAGTCCTTTAGAGAGAACGAGGAGACGCGTCCAGACAAACGCAGAAGCAAAAGAAGGACAGGTTTTTCACACATACAGTACCTGTGCTACTTTTAGGAGCAGAATTTTAAAGTACTCGGAAACAATCAGTTTGCAGCACTCTTTGCTGAGCGCCACAGCAATATCACTGAAATCATTCAGCGTGTTTCTCACCCACACTCACAAGCAATGGAAGCAGGAGAGAGCAACAGGCAATATACCACTTTAATTTCTTTGCGGTTTCAGGCCCCTGCTGAGCGTCGCAATGACTAAGGGTGAATCTCACAAAAATATGTTCGACCCAAAACACATTTCAACCCCCGAAAATGATGGAATTCATTTTATTTAGTATTTTTTTTGTTGTTGTTGTTTTGTTTTGTTTTTATATATATTTCCCCCCCAGGACCACTGAATTTTTGTGTTTATTTTAAGCATATTAAACACATTGCACAATTGAATATTTCCTGTCCAAACTTACATTACACTAAAAAAAATATCAGTTTTTGTTCTTTATTTACAGTGAAAATGTCTAAACACTTAAGATAAGATACCTTTATTGGAGAAGATGAAGTTTTTTTTTTTTTTTCTTTTGAAACGTGAACCTCTCAAATTTTTAATTAAGTACTGTAATGCATCTACATATTTTTTTTTCATTATGCTTTTTAGTGATTGTCATTACAGTATGTTATATTCTACAGAATATATAAATCAATAAGCATAAATTAAACAGTACAACGAACGACAAAAACAAAACTGTATTTTTATATATTACAGTAGTGAGTTTGTTTGTTTTTTTAATCAAAGAGAGGTAAATGTGTTTTGAACTGTCATGACAATGATATCACAAATAATAAATAAAAGTAATGGTCCTAAAATAGGCTTCATTTCATTGTATTGATTTCTTTAATTTTAATTTGAGGTGAAATATTACCTGCTAATAAAATTTTAACACATTTCATGAGATTCATCCAAAAAACACGGAACTCGAAACTAATTGAAACGGTTGCGATGCATTTATTTAAGCATTTATCATTTGGTTTACGAATATGTTATTATTATTTATTTATTTTTATTATGGTCACAGCGACTTTGAACACGCATAGCTGAAATTAATATTTTATGTCTGTATTTTTTTTTTTTTTATAACCACATTGCATTTCAGTTTAATGTTTGTACTTTGTGAATTTGATTTTAGATTTCAGAAAAATAATCCTCATGTACACTTGTGAAAATGTAAGATTTCTATAAAAAAAAATAATAAGGTGTTTTGTACAATTAAAGAATATCAACATTTTGTAATAATTTTTATCAACACAAATCAATCATTGGCATCTCTCTCTTGATACGGGGGTGGCCGCCCTGTGGAATCCCCACACCAGAATTTAAGGTCGCGATGGCCCCCGGGACCGATGCGCTTCCGTATGGATGAGCCCCATGTGACGGAACACATCCAGGTTCACATCACCTGGCCTCCATGAGGACGAGTTTGCGCCAGGGTTCACGATAGATGCATACAGGACGGGGGAAGTGCTGAGCATGCCTGGTAGTGTTGATGTGACACACACACACATTTTGGACAGATCCTATTTTTATCATGTAAAGGAATCATATTTAAAGAAAGCTATTTTTACTTGAGATAAATAGAAACGACAAAACTGATTCAGAGGTGTGATATATACATATATATATACAAAGTGAAGAGGACTGCTAATATGCTTCATATTCAATGCCCCCGGTTTCTAATAGACTGCTAGTACTCAGTGCCGAGACGTTGTGTGTAAATGGTTTCAAATGGATAAGATGTATTTAAAGATTTTTCAGATACAAACTAATTTTGACCATATTGTGAAAACAAAATGAAGTGCACACAGTTTCCTGTCTGAAGTTGATGCACAAGTTTAAAGGAAGTAATTAAAAAAAGTCAGCACACTTGCTTGTGGTCTCCTTTGTTTTTCCTCTGTCCCACGTAATGTCCCTCAAGGACATGTTATAGCTTCACTTACAGAAATACTGAAATACTAAATATTTAACAAATTAGATTTATATATATAAGTCTAGTTTTTGAACACATTTCATTTAGTAATTCAAACCCCTTAACCTTGGAAAAATTACGTCATAGCCATGAGTGCCTATTTGCTTTTAGAAAACACTCATAACGGCAAATTGTATAGCAACATTCAATACTTTTTTTTTTTTTTTTTTCTTAATCAATATAATAATTTTAATATACATATTCTGGTCATCGTGCCAAACAACATTGCAACTTGGCTAAATAATATTAAATGTACAGTCAGAGGTTTTTCAACAGATTTACTCTGAATTTAGAGGGGTTTTTTAGGTAATAATTTAATCTTTTCCTCAAACATACTAATAAATAAATCTGTCTATTGATACGATGTCCTGCCTGCCTGTCAACCTTATGTATTTGCATATTTCTGCACAGCCAATAGCAAGAGTGTGGGGCGTGACTACTGTCGCTGAGCCAGGCGATATTTAGCTCATGTGTAAAAATAAATTTCAAATCTGTTACATAAGTGCAAGCCGAAATCTGAAGACTTTCCAAAAGCAAGCAAGAAGGTCAGAGCCCTGGCTGAGCCTGGAAGCCTTTTTTGCATGTTCCCCCTGTGTCTGCATGAGTCTTCCCCACAATCCATTGTAGGATATCAGGGCAAATCAGACTGTTATGTTGTGATCAGAGCTCACTAAGAAGCAAGAATTTTAGAGTGGGTCCCCCAAGACAACACGGATGACCACAAGTTTGTCAGAGATTGTAGCGCCAAGTCTGGAAGAAGACTGTCAAATTTAGGTGGGTAAGATTAATGGTCAAAGAGACAACACATCATGACCATCATGAGTAAAATCATGAGTTTAGACTTCCCTGGATTGGTTTTACCCACCCAGGTCAAAGACCAGACTCATAAGACCTTTTTGACACGTTTCCCACAGAACTAATCCCTCTCGGAATAACATATAGACTGTCGTTACATATATACATGCTTCAGATCATCCCAAAATTATGCTAAAATGAGGATAACCAAATATCATTCCACTGCATAACTCCATATAGTGTCTGTAACCCACACATTTTACTATCATGTTTTTATCATTTGTTGTTTATGTCCTTTTGAATAACTATTGAATAGTTTATAGATTTATATTCGAGTTTGGTATCTCTGTGTTTGAAATTCATGCTTAAACATTTCTATTAATCAGTTCTTGGTAAAATGTAATATATTTCTGTTAAAAAAGTCGGGTTTAAATTATATTCTCAAAGAGCAGGAAAATATGGACAATGTTACTAACAAAATAGCATATTAATTTATGTATTGGGAGGAGAAACATAGCTACACCCCGAGGTAAGACAATGTCTAATTGGTCAAAAAACAGGTCAAATCACATGACATGAACAATTCATTGTGACCATTGGAATGTTCAAGCTCACCTTTGTGACCTTTTTTGGGTGTTTGGGCTTTTTGGCCTGCATGCCTGCTGAACATCTACCATCATGAGGAGAGGAGCCATCTAGTCATATCACACTCTTCTTTACTTTTCTTTCTTTTACTTTAGTTTTTTTTTTCTTTTCTGTTGAGAGTTTCATGTTCTAAGTTAAGTTTTGCCACAAAGCAAAACTTAAAGGGATAGTTCACCCAAAAAAGAACATTTTGTCTGTGTACTTACATTTTTAATTACATTGTATAAAGTGTGCAACACATACGTGACAGTCTTTTGGTTACATATGTAGTTGTGTAACAGACTCGGTCTGTTACATATGTGTAACAGTATCTGCCTATTACATCTACATTATTACAAACTGTAATTGCAGGTTTCATAGCTTAGTTACATGGTAAGTACATTTTGTTTCATGCAAGTACAACGGCTACTACTAAGTACTTCATTAGGTAATTATTCTGTATTATGACACCTTAAAATAAAGTGTTACCACATTTTGTCATTAATTACTCACCCTTATGTTGTTCCAAACACATAAGACCTTCGTTCATCTTCGGAACACAAATTAAGATTTTTGTTTGTTTTGATGAAGTCCGTTATCTTACCGACCCTCCCATAGACAGCAAGTGTACTACCACATTCAAGGCTCAGAAAAGTAAAAAGATGATCGACAAAGTAGTCTATGTGACATCAGAGGTTAAACTGTAATTTTATGAAGCTATGAGGATACTTTCTTACACAAAGAAAACAAAAAATATTGACTTTATTCCACACTTTCATCACTACTGCATCACTTGTGGACACGTGTGTGGCGGCGCCGCCGCTGACCCGTATCCGGTGCAATGACGTTAAACGTGCCGTGCCTTGTTAAGATGCACACTGTATGGAGGCTATTGAAATCAATTAATCTGGTTCAGTGCCGCCACACACATGCGTTGTGGTACTCTTGTGAACACGCATCCACAAGTGAAACAGCAGAGATGAAAATGTGCAAAAAGTATTCTTGTAGCTTCGTAAAATTACAGTTGAACCACTGATGTCACATCGACAAAGTAAATCCCCTAATACACACAAAGGCAACACAAGTACAAATTGGACAAATTGGAAAAAAACAGTGATTCTGTCAAAATTCCCTATAAATATCATAATTCCCTTTCAGCTAAATGTACCTGTTTCCCTTACAACATGTAGTGCAGGTAAATTGGACAAAGCAAATTGTCCTTAGTGAGTGCATGTGTGAATGGGTGAACGAGTGTGTTCACAGCAGTGGGGTTGCATGGGTTAGTGCACTCTCAGTGCTGGGTTGTGTCAGGACGGGCATCCGGTGTAAAACGTGCCAAATCGGCTGTGCTTATTACTTTGCTGTGGCTACCCCTGACAAGAAAGGGAGCACGCTGAAAGAAAGAGTATATTCAAAGGGTTAATTAATACAAGAAAATGATATTACCTGTAAATATACAAATTCAGTTAAATTCCAGGAAAGTCTTAAAATATCATCATTTGAAGCATGACATAGTCATGTCCATTTACATGCTCATTAAAACTGCTAATTGATAAATAGGATTTGACCTGATGATGAGAAGAATGCCAAGGGACAAAGCTGACTTGTGAGGTCTAGATTTTTCTGCTCTCGCATCCACTATGATAATTAGCCAATTAATTCTATGTGGCATGTAGGTTTGTTATCAGCGCTGAGCTTTCCACTCACCCTGCCGGAAGTGTGAAGATTAGCGGCCAGCTAAGCCCACCTTGTGTGAAAACATCAATCTGATAATGGAATTGCTGAGAATAGGCAACAGGGCCGCACACACACAAGAAAATGCATACACAAACAGAGAAAACAGAAAGTGGTAAAGTGATGTTCCGCTGAAAGCTAAAACTAGTATTGTGGATCCAAATGGATCCATTTTTTCTGCAATATATTTTTC
The DNA here is from genome assembly GCA_019740295.1 of Labeo calbasu. NCBI lineage: Eukaryota > Metazoa > Chordata > Actinopteri > Cypriniformes > Cyprinidae > Labeo > Labeo calbasu. The sequence continues at coordinate 28,432 of JAHKKF010474407.1, forward strand.
TGCAAATATATTTTCTGACATCGAAAAATGTAAAGTTCTTTAATAAGCAATTTTTTCAGTAGTAAATAAAAAGCTCAAATTATATGTCAGTGAAAATAAAAAATAAAAAGAGATTTAAATAATTGATTTATAGCCTCTATATGGCTTACTTTGCACATTGTACCATGTGTACAGTTTTTTTTTTTTTTTATTAGGTATTTTAAAATAAAAAAATATATATACAGTAAAATACAGCAAAACTACTTTAAATTATGTTGTTTAAATTATTATTATTATTATTATTATTATTATTATTATTAATAATAATATTTGGAAGTAAAACTGAATTGGGTATATATGCTGCCCCTCAAACGTTTGGGATCAGTATATTTTTTAATTTTATTTGTATTTGTATTTTATTACTATTATTATTATTTTTTTCATCAAGGGTGCATTAATTTAATTTGAATTAAAAAAAAAAAAAAAAGGAATGTTGTGAAATGTTCTCCAAAATAATAATAATAATAATAATAATAATAATAATAATAATAATAATAATAATAATAATAATAAAAAGACGTGCATACATATATAAAATTGTCCAAAAAGTCATATAGGTACAATACAATATACAGACACTGCAGGCAAAAACACTGTTTTTTTCATGCACCTGTCCAGTTTGAGATTGTGGGCTTTTTGGTTTTCATGATGTGTTTTTTTTAGACTAGTGAAAAGAAAACATCCAAAAGACACTGTTAAGTGTTTCTTTTATAGCACTTTATCTATTTGTGTCAATAGATTTCAATTGCAATACATATAACTTCTATACCAACAGCGACTTCTCTGATTGGTGGATCACTCCGTAAGGTTATGAATAGTGTAGTTCTTCCAGGGAAATAAAATACAAATGTTTAAATCGCACTGACTTACGGATTCCACAAAGCGGTTACCAACCGAAGAACCCACAGTACGGCTCTTCTAAAAGCAGTATGTGTTACTTTTAAAATTCTGTTTCTTCTATAGGGAAAGTGGATGGAAGATTTACCACCGACTGTTGTGTTCTATCAAACCACCTCTGACTACAAACTTCATAGTTACTGAGATACTGTGAAAACTTTCCCATGTGGCAAGTAAGGCCGGTTTCTTCCCATATTTCTTGTAAAACACATCAGTTCCCAGAGCACAAAAGCAGCACAGGGTTAGGTCGCGGGGACAGAAAGTGACACAAATGTTGATTCTTTCCTGAATCCCAAGACATCAGTGCTACAGACATAATCCCAAATTACACTTGAGCTAGGTCCTCCCAAACCCCACGGGGCGTGACAGATTACGCTAAACCTGTCCCACACAAGCCTAATGGGGCATGACCAGATTACCTACAGCTGAGTGCCACTCCAGCTAGAGCTCCAGAGACACAAAACCCACAGCCATTGTCACACTGAAAACCAGAGGCGGGAAGGGATGACGACTCTTGCCAGCACACGGGTAAATAGCTTTGAAAGTGTAAAGAAATCCAAGTATGCTTTCTATAAAATTTCCCTTTTTGCATTGGTTTTAAAACACCTGAGGGTCAGATGCATGACTTGAAAAGCGAGTAGGTGTGGATGCTTTGAAATTCAACCTTTAGAAAAAGTAAATATTCACAGAATCATGGGGAGCCATAGCTCTTTGAAGGTAGCAGGTGCAGGATATTACATTTCTCGGTTTCTAGCTTGTTTCTAGCAGTAGCTGTGTACCCCAAAAATGATCATCCTTCTGTGGTGCTTTATGAGTTTCGGTATGTGATCACAATGGCTGTGTGCTTGCATTTTCATTGTTTTGTACTTTTGCTGCAGATGCGAATGAAAATGAAGCCTTAAATAATATGTCTCTTTTTCTGTCAAAATTAACCAAGGGTTGCATCCTTCTGCAGGGTAAACTATGCTGTGTTTCTATTACAAAATTTTGGCCCTGTGTGCATCTACAGAACGAGAATTGAATAAAAAGAAACTTCCTGTGCAGGTGCAATAAATTAATGAGTGGCATGGGTGGCTTCATGCTCAGTTTTCAAGCTTTATTTGTTGAGGTTTGCAGTGCATTATTCTAAAAGCAGCACAGCTTCAAGATCTGGACTTTTCCCATCTGATCCCTTACCAAAAAAAAAAGCATTCTTGTAAAAACAAATTTTCAGATTTCAACATTATTTAGATATTTTGAAGAATGTTGGTAACCAAACAGTTTCTTGTCCTATTCAAAATATCTTCGTTTGTGTTCAGCAGAAGATAAAATTTTATACAGGTTTGGAACAACCAGAGTAAGTAAATGATGACAGACTACTCATTTTTGGATGAACTATCCCTTTAAGTGTACTTAAAGAAAGTACACTTTCATGACTTGTAAGATGCTTGTTAACACACTTAAGTACACTTTCAAAAAGTGAACAATGTAATAATATCAAATTTAAAAAAGTTTTACATTAATCATTAAATATTATTTTATTTTTTAAGTTCTTTATTGTTTATGTATTTATTTTTTGTGATGGGTTAAAGGAGTATACTTACATACTACAAGCAAAATTACAGCTATACTGAAAGGTGAACATAAATGAGCACCACAAGAATCAGTCTTAGGTGCAAAAATGTTTATATTAATTTATATCAATGACATGTGTAGATTATCAGATATACTAAAATTTATTTTATTTGCGGATGACAAATTTTTTTTTTTTTTTTGTTCTGGGGATAATTTACAGCAGCTTGGAGGTGATAATAAATGAATACATTAAAGCAGTAGTTTTATGTAAATAAACTGTCATTAGGTATATAAGTAAAACAAAGATTATGTTATCTGGAAAATATAAAAACAAACCCTCAAGTAGAGTTGAAATTGATCATGTAAGTATAGAAAGAGTATATGAAAATAAGTTTCTTCCTGGAAACTTACAAAAAATGTTTATGGAAAGGCAGGGTGGGTATAACTTGAGGGAAGAGTTCAACTTTAAAAAGATTAATATAAGAACAACCTTGTGGATAGAGGTGATGAGGTGATTGTGAATGGGGGTTATAAATGAGATGGGTGATTATAGGATGACAGGTTGTTTAGGATGGGGAAAAAAAAAAAAATTGGTTGGTATTTGTTATTGTGGATTGGATATTTTGTAAGGAAAATATAAAAATATAAAGATACAGATGTAATATATGTAAAATATAAACTGAAACGTTGTGGAATTGTATATGGGGAGAAAAAAATAATAAGCTTTTGCTTCATCCCGCTGATTTTCGGACATTGTGTAATGTATATCATCTTATGGACGTGGTTTTTCCTTGGTGTTGCAACACATTTGTTGTGTTTGTATATTGTGCCTTGTTCTAAATAAAAAATGAAAATGAAAGTGAAAATTAAATGAACTGTCAATAAAATTAAATGTTTATCTGTTTCTGTATGGGTTAATAACACTGTATACAAAAAAGGATCAGGTTCATTTTCACCCATGTACTATTTACATTATACAGGTGCATCTCAATAAATTAGAATGGAAAAGTTCATTTATTTCAGTAATTTAACTCAAATTGTGAAACTTGCGTATTAAATAAATTCAGTGCACACAGACTAAAGTAGTTCAAGTTTTTGGTTATTTTAATTGTGATGATTTTGGCTCACATTTAACAAAAACCCAGCAATTCACTATCTCAACAAATTAGAATATGGTGACATGCCAATCAGCTAATCAACTCAAAACA
>JAHKKF010474408.1:0-10183 GCA_019740295.1 Labeo calbasu
AAAAAAAAAAAGAGAAAAGTCAACTGAGAGGTAGTTGATATTTACTGAAAAAGCAATACACTGTAGATTATACCCCAATACAGAGGTGTGTTATATATAGACATCCTGAAGAATCTGAAGCAGAGTGTGTGCTACTTCAGCAAAGCAGCTGGAGATAATCATCTACCTTTGTCGACTTGAAAAGGCGAGTTCCGCTCACCCTGCTTTTTGCATGCTCAATCAGCACCGGCTAATTTCACCCCCCACAGGAAAGGCTCACGTCCGCTTTGAGCTGTCCCCTCCGGGTCTCCAAGCACCTTGTGAGGTGTTAAAGATGCCACTCAAGCACATAAATACAGCCAACAAACCATGTCAAATTGTTTACTTCAGTAGAGCCCATTTCCCTCCACCAGCTACAGAGCGAGAACACATGCTCACGGAAAACAAATTCATACCTTCTTTTCCCTTCATCTATTTATCCATCCCTCCAATCAATCAATTAATCAATCAATGTATCTGTTAACTATCTACGAGATTGCAAAAACCAAAAACACAGAAAGTTTATGCATGAGATATGAGATGTAAGTTAGAGCACTGCACGAGCACATTTAGTGTTCACACTTTCACTGCATGATTTAGTCAATTAAAATACTTTTGGGATTCCCTCAAAATTCAAGATAAGAGGGCAAATATGCTCCACTATGACTTTTATGTCTGTTATATTTATATAATCTGATATAGTTAATATCACACAGAGTAGTTTTTTCTGCAGATATCAGTACAACTGCAAGTGTGATATTGATTTTTTAAAACAGACAATAAACAAGAAGTTAACATTAACTTTAGAAGTTAATATTGACTTACATTTTAGACAAGTTCCTGTTTTTGCTCTATTTCATCAACAAAAACTGTTTTAAACAAAGCCAGAGCAAAAGGTTTTGTATGGAAGCCCATTTTGGAATTGTGAGTATACATTTTCTCACAATTTTGAGATATAAACTGGCAATTTTGAAAAAAATGAAGTTAGAACTGCGTGACAGAAATTTGCAATTGCAAGATATAAAGTCAGAATTGCGAAATATAAACAGAACTTTTTTCCTCAAAATAGGGCTTTATAACTCGCAATTGCAAGTTTGAATCTCACAATTCGGAGAACAAGACAGTAGAATCGCAAGAAAAACTTTTAATTGTGAGAAAAAAGTCAGAGTTGCAAGATACAAACTTGCAGTTGGAAGAAAAAAAAGTCAGAATTGCAAGAAAAACTCTCAATTGTGAGAAAAAAGTCAGAGTTGTAAGACAAAAATTTGCAATTGCAAGAAAAAGAAAATCAGAATTGTGAGAAAAAGTCAGAATTCAAGTTATCATCTTGCAATCCTGACTTTATTTCTTACAATTGTGAGTTTGTATCACACAATTTTGACTTTATTTCTCAGAATTGCGAGTTTACATATCACAATTCTAATTTATGCAATTGTGAGTTTATATCAAATTCAGAATTCAGAAGTCAGAATTGTGAGAAAAACTCAATTGTGAAAAAAAAGTCAGAGTTGCAAGATACAAACGAAAAAAATTCTGAATTGTGAGAAAAAAAAAAGGTCAGAATTTCAGTTTTCTCGCAATCCTGACTTTGTTTGTATCACACAATTCTGACTTTATTTCTGAGAATTGCGAGTTTACATCAGTTTATATCAGAGTTTATAATAGAATTCAGAAGTCAGAACTGCAAGTTTGTATCATTGTAATTCTGAGAAAAAAGTCAGAATTGCATAATGTAAACTCACAATTGCGAGGAAAAAAGCCAGAATTGTGAGATAAAATAAAGTCGCAATTAACATTTTAAATTTTTTTATTGAGTGGCGGAAATGGCTTCCATAGTTTTGAATATCTGAGCAACACGCGACTGTTTTGTTACTGAAACAATCAGCCGTTTGAACGAATCGGCTGAATGAATGACTCAACGATTCACTCATGCAGTGATTTGCCATCACCTACTGGTAATTTTAGGTTTAGGTTTTTTTTTTTTTTTTTATAAATCACACAACCCTAGCCATCCATTCTTTTTTGTACATTTGGGTAGAAACTAAAACGTACAGTATGAACATACTGACAGAATCTAAAATGCAAATGATTATATATTTACAGCTATAGAAAAAGTGTAGGCTTGTTTAAAATGATGTAATCCTTTGAAATGAGCCGGCACCAGAAGTCACACAGAACAGAATGAAATGCAGTTTCATTAAAAATGCAATTGAAAACATAATCTCATTAATCATACATACAATACAATCAAACAAATGAAATATTCATGAATTAAATGAGGATTCGTAAACATTTGTACATCTGTAATAATGTTTAAACAGATGATTACAGACGCTGTCAATGTTCTATGTTTTAGTATCAATGCAAATGTGGTACAATCTATATCTGTTTCTATATCACTCCATCTCAAAATCTATATCCATCGATCAGCATGTGTGCTTAATACAATACAGTACATCCATCCATCACGAAAATGTAGTGGAATCGTGATGTCCTAAAGTATGTGGTTTTTATTTGGTTGTCTTCTCTCCTTCCTTAAAGTAAAAGCCTTTCTCTTTTCTGTCTACTACAAATATAGGCCATTCATACTGATTTTTCTCACACGGTTACACTGCCTACACAGCACCATCCAAGCTCAGAATACAAACGGTTACCAATAATGCAACAACGCAATCGCACTTGAACACAAACATGCCTGAAACACAACTCTCCCCATGGAGACCAGCGATAAAAACAATCCGCTGATATTACAGCAGAACAGTAGAGCAATACCACTGTTTTTATTGTTCAGCGTTACTGAGACAAATCAAATACGTAATCTTAGCCTTAAAGCCATTAAAAATGGCATACAACATGCTCTCAATCTGTTTTCTGACCCACGGATGATGAGTATACTCAGGAATCTTGTTAATAAAATAACTAATAATTTTGCAATTGCATGTGGTGATGCAAAAATTACACACTTCACCTTTAAGCAAAAGAATTTAGTTTTCTTTTCATTGACACACCTGAGATTTTAAACTCATGCCGTCTTCTGCACTCCAGGGTCTGTCAGTAAGCAAACGGCAGACTTATACCAGTCAAACGAAAGAGGTGTTATGAGTATTGAACATCCTCGTTTAGCCAAGTAGGACTGAAATGTTAAGTTTCCCCGTACTGTGCTATAGCGCAGCCATTAAACACCATGAAGTGCATTTCTACGCCCATACACCGATATCATTTTATGCTTGGCACAGTCCATAGAATCAAATTTTTGCAAGTATTAAGGCAGAAATGTCAGGCTAGACATGTGGCCCTGTTCTGTTTAATTTAATTGACAAAGTTCAAAGTCATCTGCAGTGTATACAGCAATATGTTGTTGCTGGCAAAACCTATTAAAATGTCTGGCAGGAATAACTCAGCCAGGACTGTTGAAATTGGAGACAATAATCTTTATCAGACTATAAATATTGATATAAACTGTGGTGATGAATATCCATGATCACTAAACTTGCTTATAGATGCAATAGCACATAAAAGTCTCTCATAAAACCTCAGTCCCTATTAAAGGGGTCCTCGGATGCAAAATTCACTTTTACATGTTGTTTGAAAATAAATGTGTTGGCAGTGTGTGTACACAACCACCTTATAATGATAAAAATCCACCCAGTGTTTTTTTTTTTTAAATTCCTATAAATCATAACCACTTTCTCAGATCAAGCCATTCTCAGATTCTCGGCTGTGTGATGTCACACAAGCCAAGGGTACTCCCACGATTGTTGACTGACACTGGCGATCCGCTACTAAAATAATTTAATTACTATTTTTTACCAGGTGTCAACAGATTATCGCCAATATTAAGCGTTTTATGGTTATCGGTATCATCACTTTCAGAACCATATTGACGATAAAAGCATTTCAAGAAAGTTTTTGTCAGAGCATTTGTTATTCTTAATTTTGACTTTTACAAACAATTACTCTTTACTTGGGGTTGCCCGATTATCTGCACCGATATTAAGCATTTTATTGTTATCGGTATCGGTCATTTTCAAACCTTTTGCGATAAATAATTTAAAAACATTTAAAGAAAGTTCTTGTCAGAGCCCTTGTTATTTCTGATTTGGACTTCTACAATTAATTACTGTTTTTACTAGGGGTCGACCGATTATCAGCGCTGATATTAAGCATTTTATGATTATCGCATCGGTCATTTTCAAAACTGATCTGACGATAAAATAATTTAAAAGCATTTAAAGAATTTTTTTCAGAGCCCTTGTTGTTCTTAAATTTCAGTTTTACAATTAATTACTGTTTTTACTAAGCATTTTATGGTTATCGGTGTTGGTCATTTTCAAAACCGATTTGCCAGTAAAATCATTTAAAAGCATTTAATGAAAGAATTTGTCAGAGCCCTTGTTATTCTTAATTGTGACTTTTACAATAAATGACTGTTTTTACTAGCGATCGACCGATTATCGGCACAGATATTAAGCATTTTATAGTTATCGGTCATTTGCAAAACGATTTGCCAATAAGATTATTTAAAAGCATTTAAAGAAAGTTTTTGTTAGAGCCCTTGTTATTCTTAATATTGACTTTTACAATTAATTACCATTTTTACTAGGGGTCGACCGAATACCAGCACTGATATTAAGCATTTTACGGTTATCAGTCGTTTTTTCGAAACTGATTTGCTGATAAAATTATTTAAAAGCATTTAAAGAAACTTTTTGTCAGAGCCCTTGTTATTCTTAATGTTGACTTTTACAATCAACTACTGTTTGTTCCAGGGGTCGACCGATTATCTGCACTGATATTAAGCATTTTATGGTTATCGGTCATTTTCAAAACTGATTTGCCTAATACAATAATGTAAAAGCATTTAAAAGTTTTTGTTAGAGTCCTTGTTATTCTTAATTTTGACTTTTACAATTAATTATTGTTTTTATTAGGGGTTGACCGATTATTGGCACTGATATTAGGCATTTTATGATTATCGGTATCGGTCATTTTCAATTTTTACAATTAAGTTTAATTTTTACACCAGACATATATTTCAGTTTAAAATATCTGTTATCGGTCTACTTGAACTGTAATAATCAGTATCGTATCGGCCCTCAAAAAATTATATCAGTCGACCTCTAGTTTTTACTGTATTTTTAATCAAATAAATGCAGCTTTGGTAAACATTTTTCAAAAACATTACAACATCTTATCAACCGCAAGAACGGTAGTGTATGTACACATACATAGTAATTTATTTGGCCACTGTACTGCGTCACTATATTTTCAGCATCTCACTCCATGAGCACCACCTTTGCAAAAAGGAGTCAAGTCAGGCCTCGAGACCCGTGAGATCCGTTCCATTCTGTTGAGTTCCATCCAGCTGTCATTATTAAATCATTTAATTACATAATTTCATATTTAAAACATATTAAACAGTGTGCATCTCTTCTTACGTAAATGTAGTATTTCGCTTCAGAAATAGCTTCTGTGCCGCCTTTGTCACTTTGTTTCTCAGTTAAAATGCATCTACTCACAGCTGCCAGACAATTCATTTCCAAACAAGTCGAGCAGAAGCAGAGATAAATTTCTGGATATAGGAGTAAACATTAATATCTCCATTCTGTCCTCACTCTCTCTCTCTCTCCGTTTCCTGCTGATGTAATCCTCTAGTTCAGTCCTGACGTCTTCTCTACTCCAGCCAATAGCATTTTCCCTGCACCATGACATGGGTAAACACCAGCCACGCACTAGTGAGGTTGCTCTTCATGAAACATTCAGGCCTAGCACACATTTTAATCTTTAATATCCCGACCGTAGCAACAGTGTAGAATGATCTGTGAGCACACAGTGAGACAGCAGCCAGGCCCGCATACACATCAACAAACAAACACACATGCATGACGGCACACACTCGCATGCTTGAACTTCATGCTGTGCAGCATTTACAGTGGATCTAATACAGGAGCAGAGAAAGAAATGCTCCGTCCGTGAAGCATATGCCCGGTGTGTGTTTGTCACTGTCGGTGTGTCTTCAGCTGCACTGGTGCAGTGATGACAGCGCAATACTGAGCCCGGGAACAAACTGCACTGCTGTGCTTCTGGGACACACTGTCTCTTTTATCCAAGCAATGTCTCTTAACTACAGTTTACTAACTGGTGGACTGAATTTTAAGGCTCAACAATAAACATTTATATGCTTTGTCAGTAGTGTCAATAGTTATGACATAAAAATACAAACAAACAAAAAAGATGAAATATACACACCTTATTCTTCAACGTGGAAGTAAGTCTATGGGCGAGACTTCCAGTTCATTAGCTGCTATAGGGAAATAACGAGAAGAATAACAACGTGCAGTAAATGGTAAAACTGTTTGCACTACAAACCAGTGTGCGTTCATAAATAAAATAATACATTAAAATAATCTGGTAAGACACACCAATTTGCAATATCAAGCAGCAAAACAAGCTGTTTTGTACAGATAAAAATAGCTGGACGCGGATGAGACCGGAAGCCGAACCCATAACATTTACAAATGGCCGTGCCTGCTCTTACGCCAAAAATAAGGTGGATAAATAAATAATATATATTTTTAGGAAATTATTTGCTAGGTACCAGGAAATATATTATTGTTTATCTTTAACTTTAAGTTAATATAAGGTATATACTGTAGATCGATAAACACACATTTGACCAGTCATTGGAATAATTACGATTTTAAAATGTTTTTAATGGCTTCCTGTGGAAGAAGTCTCATAAGGACTGCATTTAAAGAATACAGCCATTAAAAGCCATTACTTCTGTCTTTTTATTATATATATATATATATATACACCCTACCAGTCAAAAATTTTTGCTTTTTAATGTTTTTAAAGAAGTCTCTTCTGCTCCAAGCCTGTATTTATTTGACCCAAAATACAGCAAAAACAGTAACATTTTCAAATATTTTTACTATTTAAAAAAACGGTTTTCTGTCGGCGCCAATAGCCTCGTGGTTAGCCTGCCGACATATAGCGCCGTTGCGCTGTGGGCGTCCCGTGTTCGAATCCAGGCTCGTGGACCCTTCCCGATTCCACCCCCTTCTCTCTCTCTGTCCCACTTCGCTTCCCGTCCAACTACACTGTGGCATAAAACGCCAAAAATAAATCTTTCAAAATAAATAAATAAATAAAAAATATATATATCATTACTCTAGAAATCATTCTAATATTCTGGTTTGCTGCTTAAAATCTTTTCTTGTTATTATTATACTGAAAACAGCTGAGTAGATTTTTTTTCAGGGTAGAAGAACTGCATTTATCTCAAATAAAAATCTTTTGTAACATTATAAATGTATTTATCATCACTTTTGACCAATTTAAAGCATCCTGCCTAAATGAAAGTATTCATTTCTACATTTTTTCTATAATTTAGTGCTGATACGCTTTTGAATAGTATAGAGTATAATATAAAAGGCGTTTTATTTCAAATAAATGCTGATCTTTGGATCTTTCTATTCATCAAAGAATCTTGAAGAAAATGTGCTCAGCTGTTCTAAATATTGACAATAATAATACTAATAATACTACTAATAATAATAATAATAATAATAATAATACATGTTTCTTGAACAGCAAATCAGCATATTAGAATGATTTCTGAAGGATCATGTGACACTGAAGACTGGAGTAATGATGCTGAAAATTTTGCTTTGATGACAGGAATACACTACATTTTAAAATCTATTCAAATAGAAAGCAGTTATTCTAAATAATAAAAATATTTTACAATATTACTGCTTTTGCTGTATTTAAGATTAAATAAATGCAGGCTTGGTGAGCAGAAGAGACTTCTTTAAAAAAAAACCTTACAAAACTTTTGAACAAACCTTAAATTCAATGCTTCACTGACTAGCATTTCAAGTTGCACAGCATTTTATTCAAGATTAGTATACGGTATCACATAAGACTGCAGGGTTAGTCAGAATCCAGACACTGACCCCTTGTTGGTGACAAATGAAGTTCGGAAAAAAAAAAAAAGCACTAAACTCACATGCTGAAAGAGACCTATTATACAAGAGCGAAATAAGAGTTTACACACAAGCACTAAAGGAGCACATTAACCAATACAACTAAAGACTGTATATGGTCTGCTCTGAAACCTAGCCAATGAAACGAGTCCAGCATTATCCTCAAAAGAACAAGCCGACCAATGAAATCACCAGCATTTAATTAAAAGAATCTCAGGTCATAGTAACCTGGACAGATTCCTTTCAAACGACATTAGAAAGAAACTAAAAAGGACTGCCATAGTATACTACACCTAAATATTGCAAAGTGTTACAAACCAAGCAGTTTCGATACAAATTCTCAGAGGGCTGTAACAGAAGCATCAGCAGGGCTGAAGAGCAGCCGGCGTGGGAAAGAGAGAATGAGGTCAGGTACAGGGGGAAAGACAGAGAGCTTGAGGTCTTTGTACAACGTCACTTTCATCCACATTATTGGCAGGTTTCCATTACAAGCCAGTGTTGGGAAAGGTCAGCGTGAGAACAACAAAATTCCATCTATTTATTTGCAGTGTAAGGACCATTTGTCAATTGTTACAGAGTGTGCAAAGGGACATCCACACTATTAGCCAACACATTAGTCCAGGGGAAGTCACCCTAGCAACTGTGAAGACCCCTAATACCATGCGTATTTGAGCACTCAGCCCCTTGCTGTTGAATTAACTTTAGGAAGGTCTCCTCCTTCTACTTTCTATTTCAATAACCCCTTCTGTTTGCAAACTTACATACTAAATATGTACTACAACTACATACGCTCTCCATTTGTGACATACTGAATAATTTCATGACTTCAGCTTAACACAAGTCAAATTAACTACCAATAAATTAGAAACAATAACAGACATGATTAACCGGTAGAAATTTGTCAACCGGTAGAGATACTGAAATATCGTCTCTATCACAGTTACACGCTCACGTGCCGTTATAGCTCATTTTGCTATACGTGCAATGTCTGAGAGACTGTTTCTGAGCACTGGTCCTCACAGGAGTTATTTTTTGCCTCTTTATAGGCCTTGAACGGTTAAAAACACACACTTGTATGTGTCAAAATGCCCATCTTTGCAAGTATCCTGGTTAACACAGTAATTTAGGTCTGAAGTGAAAGCAAACAGATGGAAAGAAAGAAAACATTTGTAACAGTATATTACATCTGGGTAGCTCTTAAAGTGACAGGAGTCTAATCGTCTTTCATTCATGTTAATAGGACAACAAAAGGGAGAAACTCTCTACTGCTTATGACTTATTCACTTTAGTAACTTTAATAATTTACTTTAATATTTAACAGAGACACGCAGAACATGCAGGATTCATATTTAAATAGTATTTTTGTGGCTTAATATTTACAGATACTAATCCATGTTGTGGTTTCTTCAGAAATGAATTTGGTGCTTAATTATTACTTATTATTATCAAAATATTTTTTTTTTCTGTTTAATGTTTTTGTGGAAGTTCAAATAGATGTTTATAAAAATATTTATGAATAAAACATCTACAGTGGAGTCCAAAAGAAAACAAAGACATTTTTTGTAATTGAACACAATATTTGCTATTACAAATTACATTATCAGCATGAAAATGTGAAAAAGAGAAAAATTAAAATATAAAGTGTATGTCAAAATTTCTTAGTATTCGGTGTCTCCCCCTTTTATGTAGAAATCTGTCATTTTGTACAAAAGAATTCGAATCCTGAATTCGTACATTTGCGGATTTGTTTAGTGACCTGGACATAGAGCAGATTCTTAAATATTTCTTCTTTTATTTAATATCATAACTTCAAGAATTATTTTATATTTCTTAAAATCCCTAATATATCTTTAGTTAAATAAAATAATAATAATAATAATAATGAAAAAAACAAAAACAAAAAACAATTACGTGCAAGTATTTGTAACGAATGTTTCATAAAGCAACATTTATTAGCAGGGTTCCAAGTCCGAAGGAATCGGGCTACATTAATGCTGTTGACATGGGCTGTTTTTCAAGTCCATGGGTTGAAACGACCCCAGTAACATGATATTTAGCCCCTAGAATGTGCATTTTACCAGGGGAACCCCGCCAAACAAACATGTATTTTACCCCCCACTAATACTTTTTTGTGAAAACCTGGCAACCATGTTGATTAGTGTTCATATGGAAAT
>JAHKKF010474416.1:0-13521 GCA_019740295.1 Labeo calbasu
GGGATTTGAAGTCTGGTGGCGTGGGCATCTCGTTCCCATAGCGTTTCGACGCAGCTCGAGTTCCTGAAGGGGAACGTCTCAGGTTACGTATGTAACCCCGGTTCCCCGAGGGAACGAGACGCTGCGTCTCGGGCCATATTTCTGGCATCCCTGCAGCGCTTGCTTCTCTATTCAGAAGCTGCCGGCTGCATGCGCTGCACGTGCTTTTAAGCTTCCTGGTCTCTACGTCACCCCGCCTGTGACGTCTCGCTTCTCCATTGGACTGTTTGCACACGTGTTTCAGAGCGTGGTCACGCTGGAGGCGTTTCCATAGCGTTTCGACACAGCGTCTCGTTCCCTCGGGGAACCGGGGTTACATACGTAACCTGAGACGTTTCGCTAGATAAGACCCTCGGCTGGGATCGTTTACAACCGCATTTGGGATCGTTTGAAGCCACATTTAAACTGCATTTTGGAAGCTCAAACTCGGGGCACCATAGAAGTCCACTATATGGAAGAAAAATCTTAAAATGTTTTCTTCAAAAAACATATTTTCTTTACGACTGAAGAAAGAAAGACATGAACATCTTGGATGAGTACTTTATCTGTCAATTTTTGTTCTGGAAGTGGACTTCTCTTTTAACATGCCTATTATTAACATATAAGCTGTGTATTGCAAAGCACATATTCTGCAGCATGACCATATTATACATCCCTAACCAAATACCTAAACTACCTCACTAACTATTAATGAACAGCAAATTATCAGTTTATTAAGGCAAAAGATGTAGTTTATGGTTTGTTAATTGTAAGAATTGGATTGGACCGAACAAAATATTATAAAATAGTTAATTCTAATTGAAAATGGATGATTTTACACACTATTTGTTTGTGCTAAGCACTTTCATTCTTATTAGTGTAATATCAAACTTGACATCAAACCTACTGTATACTCGTAGGTTCCAAATCAGTCACTTATAAGGTTTAATCTCAGTTAGGACGCGGCTTTAGAAGTCAACAGAATAAATATGTATTCAGAAAAGTGCTATTTATACATTTAAAATGATTATAAAGATTGGTCATACCATTAGAAATGCAATTCTTAGGCAGGTTTAGCTCTTTTTGACTGCTTGTTGGTCATTTTTGACTGTTTTGTTTTGTTTTGTTTTGTTTTTCAAAAAATAATTTTGAAATTTTTCACTAGTTAAGTAATTTTTTTGTTTTTCTCCCATAAAACCCGATGGTAAGTATCTATTTTGACATTATTACTAGTCATGAAGGACAACTTATTTTTAGTTCTGTGCAATGATTAATCGTGATTAATCATATCCAAAATAAATTTTTGTTTACATAATATTTGTGTGTGTACTGTGTATATTTATTGTGCATATATAGAGTAAATATACACACATGCATGGATATATTTATGGATTGCTTATATATTAAATATATTTATATATAATATTAATTATATCAGTAAAAATACATACATGTAAATACATGTAAATTTTTTGAAAATATATACTGTATGTGTGTGTATTTATATATCTAATAAATATACACAGTACACACATATATTATGTAAACAAAACTTTTATTTTGGATGCAATTAATCACGCTTAATTGTTGCACAGCACTATTTATTTTATTTTATTTTGAATTAATAAACATTTTTAACACCAAAAAACACTAAACACTCACAGATTTGAAGATCAGGGTAAATTTAACTTATTTTGTCTTCTAGGAAGCATGTAAGTATCTTGGGTAGCTTTTGAAGTGCAGTACTAAATGAAAAAAAATATGATTTTTAGGCAAAATAAGAAAAATCTCCATTCTGTTCAAAAGTTTTCATCCCCGGTTCTTAATGCATTGTTTTTCCTTCTGGAGCATCAGTGAGTGTTTGAACCTTCTGTAATAATTGCATATGAGTCCCAAAGTTGTCCTCAGTGTGAAAATATGGATCTCACAATCATACAGTCATTATTGGAAAGGGTTCAAATACACAAAAATGCTGAAAAACCAAACAATTTGTGGGACCTGAAGGATTTTTCTGAAGAGCAGCGGGCAGTTTAACTGTTCAGGACAAACAAGGGACACAAAAAAACACAGCTGTGGATCATTCAGGTAACAACACAGTATTAAGAATCAAGCGTATGTAAACTTTTGAACGGGGTCATTTTTATAAATTTAACTATTATTTTCTCACATGGACTATATGTAAACGTCTTTTATGTGAAATATCTTATTCAGGTCAGTACTAAATATAAATATCATGCATTTTGTATGATCCCTCTTATTTTGGCAAAATAATCTATCTATCTATCTATCTATCTATCTATCTATCTATCTATTTATTTATTTATTTATTTATTTGGAAGTGAATTGAACTCTTCAGAAAGAAACGTAGAAACTTCACCCGGATGTGGTCTTTAGTAATTCTATGATTTTCCACCCAATAGTCCAGACAGAAGCTCAGCTCAGCCTGGGTCACATTATCCTATATAGAGGGCAATTTACACCAAGATAGATTCAAGGTGACATGATCTCATTTAGACTCCCATAACCCACCCTTCAACTGACAAGACGCTCAGACACCCTTGTTTGTCCTCCGAGAAAAACCTTTGTCCAAGCGTGGAGCCTCATTTGAGATGCGTTTACAACCTGCGTTTCACTGCGGCCATAAAGCGCAGAGAGAAATACGACTGCAGCTCCACCCACCGAGCGCCTCTCTCACCATGACATATTACACACACGCATAATAATTATGTTACATTACAGTCTCCAGTGGATTCCCTTAGCCCAGTTTGTATGTTCACATGGATCATTTGTGTGCTAGAATAATTATGACAGTGTTTGTATTAATTAGGCCCGTTGGTAATACATTTAAATAGTCACAAGGTTTGCTCTTGTTTCAGTCTTTTTTTTTTTTTTTTTTTTTGGTTTTTGTTTTTGAAATATTTTTTGAAATATTTATACATATATAATTTTTTTGCTGCTTGGCTCAGCACATTTTACATTCATAATGTGATCTATATGGGTGACACATTTTCCATAATAAAGGAAAAATCTTTTAAATCTAGTTTAAAGCCAGTGTTAAATGTATTATTATTATCATTATTTATTTATTTTTTCTGAAGTAAGTACTATTATATATTTTTTATATTTAGATTTTTTATTTTTAATATTTTTTAATATTAAGCTTTTATTTTTAGACTTCCAGTTTTTTATTTAATTTTATTATTTTTTTGTAATTTAAGTAATTTAATTTAAGTAATTTAAATTAAGTAATTTTGCTTCAGTCATTTTTATTTGTTTTTGTTTTAAATATTTCTGTAACTTATTTAATTTATTTTTTATGCTGCTCAGCTCAGCACATTTTACATTTATAATGTGATATATATGAGCCACTGCACATTGACATACTATTATAGTATTTATTAAAATTACGAATTAATATTTTGAATAGCTTTTATTCCTATATTTTTTAATATGTTTTGACTTTAATCATTTAATTTGTTATAATCTTTTGCATTTTTTCAATAGTTTAGATTTATTTTCATTTCCGTTTTAGTAATTGTAGTGCTTAAAATTATTTAATAATTTTTTTTAAAAAGTCAACATTTCTAATTTTCGTTTAATTTGTAAGTAGTTTTCATCTAATATAACATTTTGTATGTTATTTAAGTTTTTTTTTAATTAACAGTAACAAAACATTTAAGGTGTCGCTAATGTGCTTTTAGTTGTCTAGTTTATTTTAATTCCTGTCACTTAGAAAAGTGATAGCATACCTGTCCTAAACTGTTTGTAATCTTAATTAAATTGTAATGCTTAAGATGAGGGATTAGCATGAACTTACAGAGAGCGAAAGGAAAGTAAGTCACCTGCCAGTTTAAGAAACATGCCCTTGTTTACTTGTTATACAAAATCAGATGTTAGATGCGTTAATTGTAGTCATAAATCACAGGACTAGCACTCACATCCGTCACACAGAGAGATGAGTGTACATGCAGGTATTATAATAACATTAAGGTTGAATTATAAGGTGAAAATCGCAGTGCCAACATCATGCTTATTGGTCTTGCACAGGTTAAATATATGTATTAATTATCCAGCGCTATTACAATTACTCAACACTTTTGACACTCAGAGTAACAGTAATGTTTGCAGGTTTAACGAAGAAGCACTTTCCGCCCCATTTCCCTTCCTGCTGCAAAGGGTCACTGTCCCGGGCCGCTCTTTAGGCTGATGGTCAAGTGGCTCATTTGAAAACAATCCGTTTTCTCAAGTCAGTGCTTTCGTCATTTAGTCACTGATTTTACTGCATGCAATCACACTGTTATCAATGCAAAGCAGCAATCAGTTCAAATTCACTTTTTAATGGTTTTGCTCAGCATCACTCTCCAAGTGCTGAGTCACAACTCACACATGAAAGTGTATTTTATTAACATTTTATTGCTTAAGTTGTTATTATGTTCCTAACTTTTTGTTGTATTCTTATTGTGTGGTAATGAGGAATATATTTCGCGCTGCATTAATGTGTTTCACAATCTGCAGTGCAAGCAACAATGATTCGCTCATTTTGTTTGCATTGTGGGATGCACATCAAGTTCATCTAAGGCTTCAGGGTAAATTGCTTAGCGTACCACCCACTATGAAACATAATGTAACTCTTAATGTGTACAATGTAATGGAAAATAAACCTACTCTGAATGTCAAAATGCATTTAATCATTTAGACAAAGGTTGTTATTAGTATTCAGGCCTGAATTAAAACTCTCTTTAATGATGTTCTGTAATAAAGAAGACATAATCATCAATGATCAAATGAGAGAAAAGTCTAATATGTCTGTGTGTGTGTGAATGGCTCTTAAAGGGCCTGTTTATGGGTCTTTTACTGGTTAAACAGGCTTTATCTACCAGTAAGAAAATGTGGTTGTACAGGTTTTGAAAAAATAGCCTTTACATACAGTAAAAACTGTGTCACTCAAAACATTGATTTTTGTTGCTGCTTGCTCAATCTACTTAATTAAAATGAGCTAGAGCAACATTGCTTGATTTGTTGTCACAAGCTAATTTCATTACAAGCAGTCAGTGTTAAATGAATGTGTTTGCGCTGGGACAACACAAGTAATTTTGGTTCTCAGACAGGGGATTTCTAGATCCCAGTATGGGAGTGGATGGAGAGATTAAATGTTGAAATTAAGTGTTATTGTATGTGTTTTTGAGCAAGATAAGAAAAGGGGGACTTGTTGGTGTTTAATGTACTTGGAAAGAGTGTTGTGAGTTTTGGGGGTTTGTTTGAGCACAGGCTAATCAAAATAAAGATTGATTCTTTTGTTTTGCATTTTCTTGTGAAAAAGAAGTGCACTTCAAATCTTAAAACCAACAAACAAACAAAAACTGTACTTATATTATTAAAGGGATAGGTTACCCAAAAATGAAAATTAGACCATTATTTACTAACCTTCCAGGCATCCTAGGTGTATATGACTTCCTTCTTTCAGATGAATCCATTTAGAGTTATATTAAAATTGTCCTGGCTTTTCTGAGCTTCATAATGACAGTGGGCAGGTGTTTCTGTTCATCAGTCCAAAACAAGTCCAATAAAGTGTATTCATTCACAATAAAAAGTGCTCTACACGGCTTCGGGGGGCGAATAATAGAGGCCTTCTCTAGTAAATCAGTGCATTTTTGTAAGAACAATATCCATATTTAAAATGTAAGAATCATTTTAATCTAGCTTGTGCCAGCTGGTCTTACACAGAAGCAGCTCTGGGCAGATTCGCGAAAAGCACAGCACCAGTCACCAATTAGAAGTTCAAAATGAGGTCTTGTAAAGAAAAATGTTGGATTTCGATATAAACCAAGAGAAGACTGGTTTTCCTTTGCTAAAGTAAGGAAACTTTGCTTCCTTTGCTTCTGTAAACAAACGTTGGTTTGTGCGATACTCACACAAACGCACGCATGCGCAAAGCCAACGTCCTACGTCATCCGCCCTGAGTTGCTTCCTTGTACAACCAGTTTGTTCAAGCTGGATTAAAGGGCACCTATTATGTAAAATCCACTTTTAGAAGGTGTTTGGACAGAAATGTGTATTGGAACTGTGTGTACACAGTCATCCTAGAATGATAAAAAATACATTCAGTCCTTTTTTTTAATCTTCATAAAATCAAACCAGACTCATAAAACATGCACTTCGAAGCCTGTCCGCAAAATGACGTCATATTTCGGTAGCCCCACCCATCGCTATTGACCTACAGGCGCGTTTTACCATATCCTCAGCCCTTTTGTCTGTGTCCCGTCAGGAACACACTTGCTCTGTTTCATGATCATAAAACATTCAAGAAAGTTAGTGTTTCTGCTGTAAATTATTGAGGCTTTTTATTGTACTACATTTTCTACTAGTCTATGCACATCTACGATTGTTTTAAATTATTTTATTTATTTATTTATTATATATCTTTTTGTAAAGTTCATTGATTTTTTTTATTCCTGTAAATAAAGGAAAGTAATTACATTATGCAAGTTTTCGTGGATTAC
Source organism: Labeo calbasu (assembly GCA_019740295.1). NCBI lineage: Eukaryota > Metazoa > Chordata > Actinopteri > Cypriniformes > Cyprinidae > Labeo > Labeo calbasu. Next base: position 6,519 of record JAHKKF010474416.1, read on the forward strand.
TTGACGAATATAACAAAAACAGTAAGGTACAGAGTTTATCTTGTTTATTGACTATTTATACATTTATTTATACATTTATTGGATTTAACTAGGAAAATGTGAAGCTTAGTGTTTTTTTTAAAGATCATCTTGCAGTTATATTCTATTCACTGGCACTCAGTAGGTGCGTTTACATGGAGCACTGTAATTGGTTTAAAAATCCAAATGAAAATGTTCCATATAACACCTAATAAATCTGAATAAAAATGCTCAAACCAAATTAAATTGCAATCGGTTTGAGAGGGGTGGGATAAACCTTTCTATAAACCGAACAAAAAAGGTGTCGCGCCAAAGTGGGGATCATTTGCGGGCTGTGCCCCCCTGTCCATCCTCTCCCCTCTATGTGATCGATTTTGAAAGTGAAAGTGAAACTGGTAAAACAGCGCACATAAAAAAAAAAACGACTGCATGCTTTCAAGATCGTCAGCAACTGCACCCGATAACAGATTGCACCGCTTGATTTATTGCTTTGCAACTCTTGGTAAGAAATTGTGTATTTGTTTCATTTAAGTACAGTAAAAATACCAGTCCTCTCATGCTTGCTCATGTTGCTTCTCATCTCTGTTTATTGTCATACACAAAACAGAGACGTCTAGGCTCTGCCCCCTTCTGGAGTTGGGCAGGAAGTTGCAGTTGATTTTCATGTAAGGGAACACACCCCTAAAACAGCACTTTTTAGACCCGCCCCAAAAATAACACTTTTTAACATATTATAATAAACAATCTGTATTGTATTTGGATCTTAAACTTCACAGGCACATTCAGGAGCCATAAGATTAATCTTGTAAAAAGGGCAGGTGCTCTTTAAAGTGATTCTTACGTTTTAAATATGGATATTTCTGTTGCAAAAATGCATTGATTTGCTACAGGAGGCATTTAATTACCCCCTGGAGACGTGTGGAGCACATTTTATTATGGATGAATGCACTTTATTGGATTTGTTTTGGACTGATGAAGAGAAACACCCACACACTACCATTCTAAAGCCTGAAAGTGCCAGGATAATTTTAATATAACTCCGATTGGATTCTTAAAAAAGAAGGAAGTAATATACTAGGATGCCTGGAGGGTGAGTAAATAATGGGCTAATTTTCATTTTGGGGTGAACTATCCCTTTATTGAAATAAAATACATAAGTACACTTAAAATCTTGGTTTCTAAACACAAAACTTTATATCCAAAACAGTATTCAAAACGAATATTAACACTTTAGACCCTTGAAACATGCCAGTAAAAAATAAGAAGCTGTTGATTTGTGTGGAGAGCAATTTAATAATAAATTCACATTTATTTTCTAAAACAGAAATAAAACTAAATACCTCACTACCGCAATAAATCAAGGTCGACACAGCCTCTTAAACATCTTCAAAACACTAAAGTCTCAGTTAAGTTCAGGGGCTCAAAAAAGGCATAAGTAAATTCAAAATCAAAATGGTCACGTCAGTATAGTGGATAAAATATTAAGTAAAATTAAATGGTCAAAGCCTACTTGGACTGGACGTGCTGGTTTCGGCCTCATTATTGGCTGCAGGGCTATGTCCTCATCATATGAAATAACTAGCGGCTAATGCACTCACATTCATGTAAGTAGACTTGTTGATAAATTTATGTGCATAACAGCAAAACTCACAAGAGCATGTTGCATATTTGTGATCTACACAACAAAATTGTGCTCTAGCAAAAATAAAAATTCTGTTATTAATTACTCACCCTCATGTCGTTCCAAACCCATAAGATCTTCGTTCATCTTTGGAACACAAATTAAGATATTTTAAATGAAATCCGAGACCTTTCTATTGCATAGACAGCAACTAAACTGACACTTTCAAGACCCAGAAAGGCAGAAAGGACATCGTTAAAATAGTCCATGTGAAATTAGTCGTTCAACCTTCATTTTCTGAAGCTATGAGGATACTTTTTGTGCACAAAGAAAACAAAAGTAACGACTTTATTCAACAATTTCTGTGCATTCACAAGAGCACCATGACTTGCAATTTTTTGCCCAGCCTTATTTATTTGAACAAGAATGTACAGACGATGAACTAAGAGAGATGGACGCTGACTTTTGCGTCAGCAACACCACACGCGTACATGTGGACTCATGTGGTACTTGAGTCGTTGTGAACATGGGTTGAAGACTGACACGAAAGAGAAGAAATTATTAAAATTACCTCATTATTTTTGTATATTTTGCGCACAAAGAGTATTCTCGTAGCTTTATAAAATAACGGTTGAACCACTGATGTCATGGACTAATGATGTCCTTACTGCCTTTCAAGGCCTTGAACGTGGTAGTTGTGTTGCTGTCTATTCAGGGTCAACAAAAATATCTTAATTTGTGTTCTGAAGATGAACAAAGGTCTCTCTGGGTTTAAAACGATATGGGGGTCAGTAATTAATGACAGAATTTACATTTTTTGGGTGAACTATTCCTTTAATGAGGACATTAAAAACGCTGAATGTTTTATGAGTTGATTGTGTTTAATAGTGTTTAATAATTGATTATGCTGAATTTATAAGAACCGTTTAAATTACACTGGATTAAAATTGTGGAGAAGAGTGGAGCATTTGCTTAGGTTGTGGGCTTCGAAGAACACTTTAATGTTGTTGATTTTTCAAGGAGTGTTTGATAATTAGCACTTAGCATGCATGCTATTGCTAATTAATAGCTTGTTAGCTGCCTAATACGATTATAATTTACTTATGTAACAAAAAGTAAATAAATGAATCTTGTCAGATAAACATCAAAACACAAATTTTATTTAACGTACCTATTTATTCATGTGGGATCGATATGCAGTACGTGATTAAATTAAATAAATCCAACACGCTGTTTTTTTCAATACAGTACCTTCAATACCCTGTAGGTGGCGATATCGCTTCTTTTGTAGCAGAAGGCAGAAATGAACTGCTGCAGTAAAAGTTAGGTGACATGCAACATGTAATGAGTATTATTCTTCACAAATGTAGAGGCGTAAAGAGCATTTGCTTCAAAAATGTACACTCAAGTACTAAAGCTATCAGTACCTTTTCAAAAGGTACTAATATGTGCACTGTAGGTACTAATATGTACCTTTAAACTACTAAAATGCACCTTTTTGTGTAGCTAAGTGTGTATCTTCGTATATATGATCATACTTTACCTATACTGAGTTTTATGTGTCTTGCTGAGCAGTAGTACAAAATAAAGTTAGAAGAACAGGATGCTCTGTCCTCACTGGCTGTCCAATAACTGTCCAGTCACTGAGCTCTGAATCTAATTCACACTATCCGCTGCAGGCCCGTGATGAAGGGCAGTGTCTACATGAGCAATCATTTGAGCACCTCTATGAATATAAAGTAATTGACACAATCATTAAATCCAAGTTTTCAAATGAGCAGTAAACGCGATGTTCTTCATTTCATCAGATTGCCCTTCCCTGAAGATAAAGCAATAGAGCTGTCAGGCTAAAATTAATAGAGCTGACATTTCACATTTATAAACAAGATTTTTCACATATAGCTTCTTACATTTATTAACAAGGATTTCTCTGACTCATGCACGCCGTCTCAATATTTTTACTTGTTCTCTAAAGGCTGTTCAAAAAGACATTTTTATTTAAACAGTCACTGTATGATATTTTAGTTGCGCATGTGATACTTCTCATGTTCATATATGTAATTCAAACCATATTTCAGTGTAATCCAAATAATTCTAAAAGAACATTTTTGGACTGTTTGCTATTAAAATCATATAGTAGCACTCTGCTGCTCTCTAGTGGTTTCAATAGGCTCCCAGACCATCTTGAAATGACTTACTTTTTGTCTTTGTGACAGGTGTGCTACAGTGCTGAAGAACCAAGAAGCATTTCCACTAGGTTCAGTAGGACTATGACTTGAAAAACACACTTAAAGGTGATGGCCAGTCAAATAACACCCTATTCTCATTCATGTGATCTTATAAAACTCAGTAAGTTACCATGGGGGAAAAAAGATATCCTGTTGACTGCAAATACATCTGTGTATTTGAAAATGCAAATGTATTTTTCACAGTACAAGGCTAAGTCATATTGGAAATCTGCTTTTAAATAGTTTAAAATATCATCATTATCATTAGTGTTGGAGAAAGTTACTTTTTAAAGAAATTTGTTATGTTACTTATGCATTACGTTTTGTCATCTGGGCTAGGCTTGCTTATTTGATTTTTTAAAACACACACACAAAAGCTACATTCTTAGCAACTTTAAAGGCCAGCAAAAGTGAAATGAATAAGTCTCTGCACCTCTCTCCCAATTTCTCTTTAAATGGGAACAGGAGAGGCATCAGTGAATAAATGGAAACACAAAGTAACTGGCGTTACTTATTTGAAAGATTAACTCAAATATTTCATTGTAAATTAGAAAGTAAAGCATTACTGGTAACACTTTACTTGAAGGGGTGTGCATAAGACTGGCATGACACCTTCATAATCGTGACATGACAAAGTCATGAATATGAAAGAGGTTTTATGCATGTTTATTACTACTGTCATTAAGTGTCATTCGCTCAGTTATGTCATTTTTAATGCAAAGATGACATTGTTTGGGATGCCTTTGTTATGACAATTTGACATAAACCAATACATCATAATCTGTCAGTGTCTTTGTCATGACAACTTGACATTACCAAGACATCATAACCTTGACATAGCATAAACATGACATAGCAGATTCATTATCAAACTTAATAAACTACTTAGCTTTATGGGTTAACATTACATTAAACTGTCATGTGGTTGGTTTTGACAGCCATGGGGCCATTATAATTGCTTTTTTTCGGTCAGACAAATTTAATTTATCATTAAAATGTCATTAAGTGGTAATACCCTGTCAAATAATTTTATAACACTGTTATTCATATTTTTCTTGACCTCAACTACAGTGCTACAAGTTGAATTTGTCTTTAAAATGTCATTATGTGTTAATACTCTGTCCAATTATTTTATAACAGCATCATGAATATTTTTCATTTCATAATGTGTGTTTTTTTTAAGTTTCCTCCAACAGAAGGTCAGATAATAGACAATTTCAAATGTTGTGAAAAAAGATTTACTGGTGTCATAGAAATAAATTCAATCATTCAATAATAATAATAATAATAATAAATAAATAAAATATTGATAACATTGTATTTTATTGCATTTGGAGAGCGATTCACCCAAAAATGAAAATGAAAACAGTACAATGGTGTGTTAAGTCATGCAGAGTTTGGTCCATATCACTGCAAAAATAGTTAAGTACAGCATCCCGCCCATTTATATTTTCTTGACATGCTTTTTAACATCATGGAGAAGTCTACCCAAGACACCACCATAATGGCGTGCACCTAGCCAGTGGTGCTACTATGTCATTGCGAGAAAAACAATTTCCTCTATGACGCCATATGTGACCTTGGACCACAAAACCAATCATAAGATCAATTTTTTGAAAGCTGAATAAATAAGCTTTCCACTGATACATGGTTTGTTAGATACAACTATTTGAAAATCTAGAATCTGGGTGTGCAACAATATCAAAATATTGAGAAAATCACCTTTAAATTTGTAAATATAAGTTCTTATCAATGCATCACTAATCAAAAATATGTTTTTGATATATTTACGGTAGGAAACTTACAAAATATCTTCATGGAACATGATCTTTACTTAATATCCTAATGATTTTTGGCATAAAAGAAAATCGATAATTTTGACTCATACAACGTATTGCTGGCTATTGTTAAAAATATACCCGTGCCACTTAAGACTGGTTTTGTGGTCCAGGGTCACTTATTTCCAACTTGTAATTCTGCCATGCACACTCAATATGCTGAGTATGAGCACCAGTCCCTGAATCAACAAAGTGTCTTTTATGGCAGACAGAATACTGATGATATCTGTACTGGGTAAGCTGTCTCTTGTAGACACGTCATTCATCTGTAGGATTGATGTTCTGGGTCTGATGTGTCATTGAATTTGGCTTATAAGTCTTGACGAGTCTCAGAATGGGTCTTCTGGATATACCATCAACCTCCCCAAGACCCACTGGTGTTCATGATGCCAAGTGTTGCCACATCAGCCATGATGGTATTAAAAAATAAGTAAAACAAGATCAATTCTTTAATAAGGGTTGTGCTGTATTTTATTTATTTATTATTTTTTTTCAATCACTGGAATCCAGTTCTCTTGGACAGTTAATAGACTGATCCTTCTAATCTGGCTTGATAACAAATAATTGCCCAACAGGTGCACATGCATTTTTATTTCTTACATTTTTTCCATTTTTAATTCATTTCCTTACAACAAAATATTAGTTCACTTTCATATTTTTCTGTACAAATGTTGTCATATATATAGTATATAACATATATAGCTGTCGTATAGTACAACATTGTCTGGGTAATGTCAAGTTGACATGACAAAGACACTGACAGATTATGATGTATTGGTTTATGTCAAGTTGTCATAACAAAGGCATCTCAAACAATGTCATCTTTGCATTAAAAATGGTATAACTGAGCAAATGACACTTAAAGACAGTTGTCATAAACATGCATAAAACCTCCTTCATATTCATGACATTTATCATGTCACGATTATGAAGGTGTTATGTCAGTCTTATGCACACCCCTTCAAGTAAAGTGTTACCGCATTACTTTACTAGTTACTTGGAATAGTAATCTGATTATGTAACTTGCATTACTTGTAATGCGTTACCCCAGCACTGATCATCATCATCAACAAAATATAAATGGTAAAACAATTATGAAACACAATATAAACAAAGATATTAAATATTACATATAACTATTGATTTTATACATTATATAATAACAGATTAATATACTAAAATGTGCACAATTATAAAACATATGTGACAAATTGCCCCAATATACACTACCATTCAGAATTTTGGAGACAGTATTGTTTATTTATTTATTTATTAGTTAGTTAGTTAGTTTTTTAACT
>JAHKKF010474423.1:0-34125 GCA_019740295.1 Labeo calbasu
CCTCGACCAGAACAGGATGATTTTTGTAGAGCTGATTTTGCAAGGTAAAAAGGTTGTTGTTTTACACTACCATTGAGAATTTTTAACCAAAGTATATTATAGACTGTTCATTAAGACCCTAAAGAATCATATCAACTTGGAAAATGGGCATCCGATGACACCTTTAAGCAGTTTGAATGGCTTTGTTCATACAAAAGCCCTAAAGTAAAGTCATTAGACTTTTAGTTAGAATCGCATTCGAATCTGGTGCGTATGTAATAACTTCGTTTGTATATGTTTGTATAAGTCTTTCTTCTTTATTTACTTTATGAGTAAAGTAAAAAGTCATTTTATGTGCAGTAGCTTTTTTTTTTAGTTTCTTTTTAATCTTTCTTTTTTTTTTCTTTTTTTAGTTACTTTTTTGTTCTTATTAAAACTCAGAACTTTTTACCTGCCTGTTTGAGATTTTGGAATAATAATTCAGTGACTCAGAATGAAAGAATGAAAAAAAAGTCTGGCTTCCTTGAAAAAACATTCTTCTGTCCAACAGAGTATTTATAGAGAGTTTAGAATATTATTTATATTTTTTATTTTCCAGAAATGTTTCTTTTAAAATGATTTATAATTGTTACTTTACCATTACTTTCAAGAAAGTTACACAATTGTGTTTATTGCAGTGTTTTGGAATGACTTTTCTACTTTTAAATTAGCTATTAAATTAGCCAAAAATGTGTTTTGCCACTATTTGAAAATTAATTTTACATTAAGCTAACAATTTTTTGTTTTATTATTATTCCTTGCAAACTTTGTTTCATAATGTAAATTTTAAAAGAATTACTTTTTTTCAAGAAGGATGTTAATATATATATATATATATATATATATATATATTGTTGTGCTCAGAAATTTACATACCACTTGTAGAATATTCTAAATGTTAATAATTTTAACAAAATAAGAGGTATCATGAAAAGTGTGTTATTTTTTATTTAGCACTGTCCTGAGAACAGATGTTTTTACTCCACAAGACAAAATAATAACTGCATATATATATAAATGACCCCGTTCAAAAGTTTACATACCCTTAAGTCTCAATTGCTTTAACTTGTGATAGTTGTTCATGAGTCCCTTGTTTGTCTTGAGCAGTTCATCTGCCTGCTGTTCTTCAGAAAAATACTCCAGCTCCTGCACATTATTTGGCTTTTCCAGCATTTTCTGCATATTTGAACACTTTCAAAAAGTTACTGTATGGTTTTGAGATCCATCTTTTCACACTGAGAGCAACTGAGGAACTCATACATATTACAAAAGGTAAAAGCATTTACTGATACTTAAGAAGGCAATACAATGCATTAAGAGCCAGGGGAACAGGATGATGACGTGTAAATTTTTCTCATTTTGTTTACAGATTTTTTTCCCATTTAGTATTCACTTCAAAAGCTACATAAATATTTACTTACTAATATTTATGTCTCACAGAAAAAATATATAAGTACAATTAACCCTGATCATCCAATTCAAAAAGTGTACACTCCCCAGCTTCTAATGCATTGTGTTGCTTTCTTGAGCATCAGTGAATGCTTTCATCTTTTGTAATAGTTATGTATGAGTCCCTCAATTGTGCTCAGTGTGAAAAGATGGATCTCAAAATCATACATTCACTTTTGGAAAGGGTTCAAATATACAGATGCTGCTGGAAAACCAAGTGTAGGAGCTGGAGGATTTTTCTGAAGAACAGCAGGCAGCTGAACTGCTTAGGGCCAATAAGGGACTGATGAACAGTGGTCACAAAACATAAAAACAATTGTGGATCATAGGAAAAAACACACAGTATTATGATTTAACAGTATGTAAACTTTTGAAAGGGTCATGTTTATTAAATCAGTTATTATTTTGTCTTGTGGAGTACATATAAACGATGTGAAATAGCTTATTCAGGACAGTACTAAATAAAAAATAACACAATTTTCATGATCCCTCTTATTTTGTTAAAATTATTAACTTTTTGCATATTCTGCAAGGGATATGTAAACTTATGAGCACAACTGTATGTATATATATATATATATATATTGTGTGTAAATGTTCTTTGAGTTCTTTGTGTTGACAATTTCCCCAAAACTGAGAACCACTGGCTTTATATTTATTTAAATTACACCATAAATACTTGGAGATTCATTAGATGTTTTTTTTTAAATTAATATAAAGTGATAATTCTCTAGATAAAGGAATAGTGGTTCATTTTCCAGGATTGTCAAAAGCCTTTCCAAACCATGTGATTCTACAGGAAGTTCCTTTACCAGTGGCGTCAGGATGTGGTTATGAGAGCTGAACCGTTCTGTCAGATAGGGAGGGGCGTTGGAAGATACTACTGCTCAATTTAAAATGAGAAATGGGTGAACACCTCGTCTGCTGGGTCTCATTATAACCCTGCCTTGTGACAGACACCACATTACCGCATCGAAAGAGACCCTTTAAAAAGGGGGGATTTATTTTGTGGAATGAATTACCAAGTATAATTAAAGCTTTAATCTCCTTTTTCCCCTCAACAAAACAATTTTGTACGAACCCAGAGAAGCAATCCAAAATTAATTTACCGCACCAGTGATTAGTATTAATGCTTTGCCATTTTTTTCCCCTCTTCCATCGCTTTGCTCTCTCTTGCGCCGAGCTCAGATGAAAGGATATAGCCTGTTGTTACATGCGATATTCATGTGTAATTAACACAAGTCTTGCAGAGCACAGGGGGCAAGCTAGCATGTACTCTTAATAGCTTTCATCCTGGGAACAGAAGTTTTTGTCTACCATTGGCAGGGTTAGGGTATAGAAGCTGAAACTTTGCTTGTGAAGCCTGTCAATCATAATGTAAGGCCAGAGTGAACCAACTCTTCAACCAGGCCATGAATGGATGATTTCTACATAGGCAAAGGTTACAGCGGGTTTTGATGATCGGATGCAAAATTCCATGTGGAGCGTTTTTTATTGGGTTTTCTTTTGCAGGAAGGGATGGAGAAATATCAAGATGCTTGAACTGCCTCAGGTCTTTTTTCTACTATTAGTTTCAAGCATTTTGTCGTGTTAAAACGTGTATTTGTGAAGGTGTGTTTGCTCAAGTATAAAGACTGGATTTTTTTTTTGAATTGTACATTTTCCTTTCTTTCCCATTCCATGAACCTATTGCCAAAGCAGCTAAAAGTTCGACATCTTTCTTTGAAAACAAATAAAAATACTGGCATTTGAAAGAGACAAAGAGATAAAAATAAAAGCTTTGTGCCTCCCTCTATTGTTCTTCCAGAGCAATCTTCTTATTTGTTTCTTTTCCAAGAGGTTCCTCTGGTGACCTCCAGACGAGGTGTAAAGTCTTCTTTGATTGGACGAGACCTTCCATAGCCTGTGTAATGAGGGAATGACAAAGTACTGAACCATGGGATCAATGCTGGAGGTGGAAAGCTGTTCGTTAGCGTAGGTATGTGAACATCTTTGTGCTGTTTTGTAGGGTGCGAGTGGGATCGATGGTGCGTTTGCTTTGTGTAGGTAAATGATCATTGTGGAGATGGACAGGACCACTTTGTCTTGTGGCCCTAAGGGAACAAAAGACAAATTGGCCTAGAACTCCCATCATCCCTTTCACTCTCAATTCTACAACTTAACACTGGCAGTGATACATACGGAGGAGCAACAACAACAAATCGAGTCAAATATTGTCCAGTGACTCTTATAGAAGGTCAAAGGTTACTTTTAAACAGCATCTATTTCCAGTCAGTCATAGTTAATATTTGATTATTTGAATTTAGAATCAACACCTTTAGTAGCAAACGTCTGAAAAAGTGGAGAATGGAGAGAATGGACAAAAGGTGTCCGATTTATGTTGTACATTATACCTGTTGTTGTGCTGGTCCCGTGCTTGTGTTTTCCAAGCAGTCTCAATATGTGTATTAATAATGGGAATTTTTCTGCAGGTTATATAAGTGCACCAGTAGGTGGTGACAAATGACTGTTTTTCATAAGCGAGTCATTTAAAATATGAGTCATTTGATTTGTTCAAACACTCTGATTCATTCAGGAACAAAACATTTCACCATCTTTATGAGTGAGTCATTAAGTAATATAATGATAATTTACAGATACTTTACTCACTCCCTTGTCGTCCAAGATGTTCATGTCTTTCTTTCTTCATTCAATACGAAATTATGTTTCTTGAGGAAAACATTCCAGAATTTTTCTCCATTATGTGCCCCTAAGTTTGAACTTCCAAAATGCAGCTTCAAATGGCTCTAAACAATCCCAACCAAGGAAGAAAGGTCTAGCGAAACGATCTGTCATTTTCTAACCAAATTGACGATTTATATACTTACGTATTTATATACTTAAAATGCTCGTCTTGTCGGGTCTCTGCGACGCGCACGCGTAGTTTGTGTAATTCGGGTCAATAGTTAGGGTATGTTGAAAAACTCCCGTCTCGTTTTCTTTTTCAACAAAATTCGTCCTACATCGCTGTTTAACCTTTTTTGTTTGATTTTGAACGGCGTTTGATTTTCTTAGTATGTTCACTTTATAAACACTGGGTCGGTACTTCTGCAGCGATGTAGGACGGTTTTGAAGTTGTTGAAGAAACCGAGATGGGAGTTTTTCGACATACCCTAACTGTATGCACTGTATTGAACCGGAAAAAATGAGTTCACGCGAGCGTTTGAGGTTAAAAAGTATATAAATTCTCAATTTGTTTCGAAAATGACCGATCGTTTCGCTAGATAAAACACATCTTCCTCAGATGGGATCCTTTAGAGCCATTTGAAGCTTAATTTAACCCTTTAACTGTCACTCCCATTTATGAACACAGACATGCACTAAAATGCACTATCCAGACTTAATTTTTTATAATTCATGAATGAAAACATTTTGTAATATGATTTTGATGTACATTTTCCATGGTAATGCAATGTCAGATTTTAAAATGCCTTTCAAAAGATGAATTTTGAGATTTTAAGTTTTGAGCTGATACATAATTTCTTATATCTAAAGCGTGATAGGGAAAAAGGCAATGAAGAAAGTCTTTTGTGACAAAGGTCAGAACCCATGTTATGATGTAGATTTTTTAAGTGGCACTCTTGACATATATTAATCTATTACTTTTCCTACATAATTTCTAACACAAAAATATGGTGAAATATCTATTTAGGAGTCTTAGACCTTTCCAACAATGTATAGTTTGTCATGATTAGATTAGGATTTATTTGTAATATGATGAAGTAAATTTAGGCATCCCACAGTTAAAGGGTTAACTGCATTTTGGAAGTTCAAACTTGGGGGCACCATTGAAGTCCACTACAGTATATGTGAAGATAATTCCTGATTTTCTTTCCTCAAGAAACATAATTTCTTATTAACTGAAGAAAGAAAGACACAAACATCTTGGATGACAAGGGGGTGAGTAAAGTATCTGTAAATTTTTGTTCTGGAAGTGAACTTCTCCTTTGAGTCATTTGAGTCTGACTCATTACCTCATTTTAAAATACCAATTAATTCCAAAACAAGTAATGTCTTAAGGTGTGCGGAAGTTTGTCTGTATGTAGGCATTATACTTAAATAACAATTAACTGTAATCAAAGTTGGTACAATCCTTTAAATGAGCTAGTTTTGTATTAATCAGCATGATTTACTTTGTCTGTCTTTGACTATGATACATTGTGAAAACAATGAGAAGTATCTGAAGTTGCATGCAATGGATTTATGCGTGGTTTGACATTCTCTATAATTTATGAATGGCTTATGTTGCCTACTAATTCAATAACATATTTTGAAAAACATGCCATAGAGACTTTCACATCATGTGCAACTTAACCATCCTATATGTAACCCTGGACCACAAAACCAGTCATAAGTGTCATTTTTTAAAAAATTGATATTTATACATTACACAACAATTTGAAAATCTGGAATCTGAGGGGGCAAAAAACTCTAAATATCGAGAAGATCACCTTTATAGTTGTCTAAATGAAGTTCTTAGCAATGCATATTACTAATCAGACATTAAGTTTTGATATATTGACGGTAGGAAAAGTACAAAATATCTTCAAGGAACATGATCTTAATATCCTAATCATTTTTTTGGCATTAAAGAAAAATGGATAATTTTGACCCATACAATGTATTTTTGGCTATTGCTACAAATATACCCGTGCCACTCAAGACTGGTTTTGTGGTCCAATGTCACACATATGATAAAACAAGATAACGTATGATTGATCAGTTATGTGCACAGTGTATATTCTGTTACATAACTTATGTTTAGTGTACATGCCTTCATAATTCAAATGCCACATAGATATGCCAAGCTCAGAGATTTGAGTCTCTGTTATTGAAGAAAGAAATATTTATTTATAACCATATTAATCATGATAGTAATAATAATAATCATAATCATAATAATATAATGATTTCATTAATAAACAGTACTGGTTGTTTGAAGCACATTGGATGCATACAGAAAGAAAACTGAAATTTAGAGTACAGATCCAGGACAGCAGAAGTTTCGTCATTTCATTTTAAATAGAATACTTTATATTGGTTTCTTTTTTTTCTTTAGTTTTTTTTTCACGCTTATGTATTTGGAACAACTTCAAAATTGGAAAAAGAACGAAAGAAAACAAAACGAACAAAAGAAAACCCCAAATGATAGATTTGTTGTTGCGTAGAGCTCGTGTTGCACATGAAGAGAACCTTTAATATAATACATTTTATATTGAGATGACAGAGGAAGTAGCTTTTGTATATTTTCAGTAGAAAACAAAGGGGCTGGAAGCACACACGCACGTACATACACGCGCACACGCACGCTACATGGAGGGTAACTATCACTGAGACGACTAACTTGACTTCCATTCAAACTCTTGTGCTTCGGGGATCTGGCAATGACGATGAGGAAAATCATGTTGGCAGGAGTTCGTTTTTTCCTTTTTTGTGTCGGGAAAAGCAATTGCCAAGATAAGTTTGTCATTTCCATTGGCTTGACTGTGTTTGAATGAAGTTCAAGGGAACTGTGCAGACACGGGTGAGCTGCATAGCTGGTCTTACACCTGCCCTAGCATCTAGAGCAGACGACCAGTGTAGATTCGAAGGACGTTTCGGATGGAGGAACAAGTGGCAGATACATGCGCTCGAGTTTCATCGTAGTTCTGACAAGAGACTATAAGCAGACTACAGTTTGCATTGGTTCTCTGCTTTGGGTCGAGGAAGACGGCGAATGACTTTGGTGCTCAGGTTAATGGGCTGTTTGAGAGGAAACAGAGAGTAGAGGGAAGACAACAAGCCAAAGAATACAGTGCAAAAGCTGACATACCATACACCTCACAGCAGGGTCGAAAAAACCAGGACATGTAAACAAGTAATGTCTCGTACGGACTAAAGCAAAGAAATAAACCCAGAGGTCTCGGATCTCTGTAGAATTGACATCTTTTTGTTAGGTTGTTCAGTCACAGTCTCTTCCAGAGCAGAATCCGCCACTCGTTTTTTAGAGTCCCTGAAACAACACGTCTTCGCGAACTGTTTTCCACGATCCTTCGGGTAACAAAGTAGCACAGTCGCTGAGATAGGAGTCACCAGCTTTGTAGAAAATAACCTTTTGTTCTGAGAGGAGAAAAAATGCAGCAAGGAAGAGTAACATCATTACCTATGGAAGGGAACACATCAGTTCTGTCATGTAACACCTGAGTCCGAGGAAGCGCATGATTTTGCAAAGCTTGGGAATGCTGTCTGTTGACGTGGGCTATCTAGTAAATGTACCATTCCTTCTCGCCGAGTCAAAACACACACTGTAAAAAGCATGAAAACGTGCAGTTGTTGTTTTATAGATCTGTAGAGTCTTCCTGATCTGACCCACTCTTGCTTTTCGGTTGATTCAGTCCTGTTAAATATGAAAATGTCGACCTGAATAAAACCAGTTAATTGAGATGTTATCAAACGAAGCACATTTTTAGGCATTTCTTTCCCAGGATAACACACTGACGTGTTCGACATCGATTATAGAGCGACGCCGCTGTTGAACGTGGGTCAACTGTTCACCTTTTGCATAAAGGAAAAAAAAAGAAGACAAAGGAAAGCGGCTGTCGATTAAAAACCAAAGAGCATAATTCTGCTCGGTCTCGTCCGATCGTTTTATGTCTTTTCTGCCATTGTCCTGCAGGGTCGTGATAATGTCCGTCGGCCAGCTGGAGTGCTCCTGTTATAAAAGAGAGGTGTCAGCTGGACCGTACAATATCTCCGTCGGGTCCGGCTTCAGAGCGAAGACTCGCTTTAACCGTGTCCACGTTTACAAAGTACTGCTTAAAAAACAAAGACATGTACATAAAAAGTTGAATTACATTCAATAGCTGAACCAAAGATACAGACGAACGGAAACAACGCCACACAAGTGAAAATCTCTCGGTACTTGCATAAATCGCCGCCGAAAAGAAACCCGGACCACCATCGAGAAACGAAAAAAGGTACAATCCTTTTTGAAGGGTCGCAAAGTCACAAATAGATATATCCATATATAAATGTTTTTTTTTCATACTGGTAATACAATAATACAACATTAGTAAATGGCTACAATCGACGTTTGACCACGCTGAGCAGCATGTAATTAGTACAACGTTTAAATATATAAGGATGTGTCACTGAAATGGAGCTCATTAGAAGTATAAAGGTAATCGATTTTTAATAAAACTTTGCTCGCAACCCTATGACTAAACTGGCACGTCGTTTTCCACCTCGCAGCGGGCAGGAACCCATTTTCAAGATGGATAGTGAAACTCCCGTGACAATACCGAGAAGACAGCTCCAATTTTCTTAATTTGTAGCCTCATGACACCACATACAAAAGTGTTTACTACACAGCACGGCCACCTCCACAACACTACAATGAAATGCTTTTTTGGTAGCCCTGGGCTCCGGGGCCGCCGCGACCCAACACGACTCTATAAAGCCCCCTTCCGCCCGTAACCACTCTCGCACACACTCGCACGCACTCGCACGCATCCCAGTGAAACCTGTTTCGTATTGTGCTACAAACAACAGCGGGATGACAGCGCATTCCCTACTCCAGACCGACTGGTGGTTTATTTACAGCGTCTTCTCTCGTCCCGTTCCATGCGACACCTGAATATGCGACCTGATGTAAGACTGAAATTTGGAGTCCCATGCAAGTTTGTCTGCCTACGTCTAGACGGGATGAATAACAGCTCCCTATGTGCGCGACTAAAGCCAGAGGAAGCGATGCGGTTCAACCCACGACAAAAACCTACTGATGGAAGACCCAGCTGTGCCATATATTCAAGGGCTTTGGATGAAGAGGGGCCACATGGAATCGTGTCTGGCGGGTCTTCGGCCTCTCTGCCCGGCGCGGGCCGGACAAGGAGGTCTGCGGTGGGAGGGGGGTGGGGGGTGTGAAGGACCAACATGTACACCCCCCGCCCCCCCTCCTACAGCACTAACTCATCACTCTGTTGCTAGTTTTGTACTATTTTTTTTCTTCTTCGCTTCTTTTTTGTAACATATTTATACATACATATATATCGCTATATAGATATATACACTCATCTTTTTCATCTTTTTGAAACCATAAACTTAAAAAAGTTTAGAAAAATAAAAAGTTTTATGACGAACTCTCCTCTTCTCCTCCACCCCGAAAGGCTGTCCCAGGTGAAAGCTAACCCCTCTTTTCATCCACAGCTTGGCTGCGTCAGTCTCGCGTCCCCACAGAGATATATAATGCCTTCTCCTGACAGCCTCGGTGTAAGGATTTCCTCTTAACTTCTTTTTGTATGTTTTTTTTTTCATTGACACTTTTCTTCCTTGATCCTTTTTGTTCCTTTTTAGCTGATGCTCTTCTCCGTTGTCTTCTTTCTTTTATTTACTAGAAATGCAAGACAGATAGAGAAAATGTGAGTTAGTCTGCACCGTATGCCGTGTTTAACATGCACGTACAGTACGGTGGGGTCCAAAAGTCTGAGGCCATTAGTGAAAATGCTTCTATATTGCATTTTAATAATTTCATACACTTCCATTTGATTCAACTGAATGATTCCTGTGACACAATATTACTATTAATAATAACAACAACGTTAATACTTTTTTTTTTAAACTTTCCATTACAAATTTTCTACTTATATTATCAGCATAATGATTTGAACTGAAAAATTATAATAAAAAAAAAAAAGTAAAACTTGGTGACCCTTTATTTTAAGGTGTCCTTGTTACAGTGTAATTATACATCTAAGTACTGAGTAATATTAATTAAGTACACGTAGTTACTATATGGTTAGGGTTTGACTTAGGGTTACTTGCATGTAATTAAGCATAATTTATTGTTATTATAATGGTAAGTAACGTGTAACAATGACACCTTAAAATAAAGTGTTACCTAAAAATTTTTTACATTACAATTATTTCAAAATTTTATTTTCAATGCAACGTTTTGAAAGAAAAATTCAACTGAAAAAATCATACAAAACACTACTACTACTGTATTTTTTTAATTTATAAAATGACAAATAATATTATCAGCATAATTTGATATAATTTGACACATTAATTGAAAAGTTCCTTTGAAATCATGATAATTTATTTATGATTATTAATTAGCTTTATTAACAGCACCATTCAGGATGCCACAAGTTTGTATAAAATAAAAACCTGGGGCCAGTTGTTTAAAAGTAATCCGATTGGATTTTCAAATTTTGAAAATGGGTTGTTCCAAAAAAAAAAAAAAAAAAAAAACTGAATTCTGATTCTGAATTCGGATTAGATCAACAAAATAAATCTTGGTTTTGATCTGGATTGAACCCTCAGTTTTAGTTGTTTAAAATGTTTTAATAAAATTGGGACACTTTTGATCCCCCCAAAAAAAGAAAAAAAGAGATTATTCTGATCTGAACAAAAATGTAATAAAACTTTAAAATTGATCCAAGAAATACATTTTAACATGTACTATATCTCCAAATTCCTGTCAATATCAAAAATAATATATTTAATTTACTGATTTAAATTCACTGATTGTAAACTACATTGGCACAATCATCAGAGATGGACCAGACAGAAGTAGTTGTTTTTTTTTTCCCCCATCACCATGTCCCTTTAGGGGCTCCATAGAGCACTAGTAATTCAGATTTGGAAATCTGAAAAAGTGTGTATCTGGATCAGGGTGATCTAATCCAATTTTGCTTTGAAAACTGGCACAAAAGTAAGATGGATTACCTGATCCTTTATAGCAAAACATGTAATTTCCAAATCCAGATCATTCTGATCCAGACTTTTTGAACAACTGGCCCCCGATGATCTTATCTAGAATTATTTATGAATCTGAATGTATGTTTGGAGGTCACATAATCAAGGTTACAAACAGTGACCGAGCAATGTAGAATCTAAAATATTTTCCATCATAATTTCCAGTTTAATCATAAATGTATGTTTTCCATTTTTCTAAATCCTGAAACCTTTTTTCCAGGTTTAAATTAGATTCTGAATCCCAGGTCTTCACCGTGATCTCAGACTTTTGGTCTTGCATGATCTAAAAGCAACTAATTACACAATAAAAATGCAAATCATGCACAAAGAAAATATATTCTGATTACATTATCTTCCATGCACCGGCTCAATATCAGAAACAATCCTTGGGTGTAGCGCTAAACACACATTGTGGAATTATCCCCCAAATCCCGGATTAGAGTAACTGAAGTGAAAATAGGGCTCAGCAGGGGGAGCTTCTGCTAAATTTTCAGCATAATGAGCGAACCGGATTGATCAGAGGCTCGGTGATATCGTTGTAGTCTGAGGAGGATGTTCGACACAGAGCTCAAAAGACGTCCACCGGACAGGAAGAGAAAAGCGGAGAGAGAGGAGGAGGAGGAGGAGATTCCGGGGTGTCCTGGGGGCTCTCATCCTGACAGAAGCTCTCTAATTCAGGGAGATGTGGTGCCGTGCGGAGGAGCCTCAGAAGAGGGAGCGGGCTGACTTTAATTTTAACATGACTTTGTAGTTCTTCACCCATCCCTGGAGGAGCACACAGATGTGCTCCGGCATACTGATCACGCCCAATGATGGGCCTCTGTTCTCTGCTCAGCGTGTAATATCTCTGGAAGAGACATGGGAGGCTCCTCAAGTTTTTGCTTGACAAACATGAACAGAAATCGACTGAGGGAGACTTAAAACTGTTGGTGGGCAGCCAAACACACTTGTAACATCATACATGCTAAGCCTCCTTTTCAACATCCGAGTGCTATCGACTATGTAAGTGACAAAACTGACAGCTACTACAGACAACAAAATAAAATACAGATAAGAAAATAAGTATATTTTATACAGTATATACACTACCCGTTAAAAGTTTTTGAACAGTACGATTTTTAATCTTCTGCTCACCAAGCCTGCATTTATTTGGTCCATCTACATAAAAAAAGACTAAAATTCTATAATATTTTTAATATTTATAAACTGTTTTCTATTTGAATATATTTTAAAATGTAATTTATTCCTGTGATTTAAAACTGAATTTTTAGCATCATTACTCAAGTCACATGATTCTAAAGAAACCATTCTAATATTCTGATTTGCTGCTTAAAAACATTTATAATTATTATTGTCAAAAACAGCTTAGAGTAAATTTTTTTCATATTTCTTTTATGAATAGAAAGTTCAGAAGAACAACATTTATCTGAAGTAGAAATATGTTGTAACATTCTAAATAACTATCATTACTTTTGATAAATTTAAAGCATTTTTTTACAATTCAGTAAAAATGCTAATCTTTCTATTCATCAAAGAATCCTGAAAAAATGTACTCAACTGCTTTAAATACTAAGAATAATAATAATAAAAACTTTTCTTGAACAGCATATTTAACATATTTAAATGTTTCTTGAACAGCAAATCAGCATATTTACACTGAAGACTGGAGTAATGATGCTGAAAATGTAGCTTTGATCACAGGAATAAATTACATTTTAAAATATATTTAAATAGAAAGCATTTATTTAAAATAGTAAAAATTTCACAATATTACTGTTTTTGCTGTATTTTATATCTAATAAATGTAGGCTTGATGAGCAGAAAAGACAAAAAAATCTTGACTGGTAGTGAATATTACTAAATAAACATCCATATGCATCAAGTCTAGCAAAACAGAAATGACTAAACACACATAATTATAATTTTCCTTTTATTTAGACACAAAAATTGCTAAGTATTACTTATTTTTATTTTATGTACATAGCTTTAACTACTGAGTCTTAAAGTCCAAAAACAATGGCTATGCGAGAGCAGAATGTACCAGCTGGGATTTGAACAGATGAGGCGATTCATATAAGCTGAAATTTCACAATATAAGCCTACATGAAATGGACAGCAAGTACACATTTAATACTACAGGTTATATATATAAAAGATGACTGCGATATGTGCTCACATATATTTCTGTATATAGTATTATGTACAAAGAGTACAGTTTTTGCTTCAACTTTTTTTAAAAACATTTTTTAAAAATCCCCTGACAGAAGAAAATTGCACAATGAGACAGCACATGGAAAAGACACAATTTTAAATGACAGAAAGTTAATGAGGTAACAGCAGATATAATATTAAATTGCGTTATTGTCCGGTGTGACCCAGTCTGAGTCTATTATTGACATAATTCTAAGCCGTTGCATTAAGCACGTAAAATAACATTATATTATCGCAAGATTTAAATAAATAAAAAAATAACTGCAAAACAAAATCGTTTTTTAGCTTCCACTCCATTCTGTTTGCAACCTCATACGGACCTCTCAGTAAATTAACATTTGTGCCATCAAACTGAGAGAGATGAAAATCTGCTGCTATGTGGACTGGCCCCTGGCCCAGGGTGCCATCTTACAAATCACTGCATTAACAGAGCTAATTAAACAGGCAATCTTTTAATGGCCCACTGCGGCGTCCATGCAAGACGGAGACTTCCATCTTGTCAATCTGCAAGCTCACACATTCGTTTAGATGACTGCAAACTGTCTCCTCAGCAGTCATTTCGTGCTCTGCACGGTGTTTTCTCTCTCAGCCTAAATGCTGGAATTAAATAAATGGGTGATTGAGTCCTAATATAGTCGCTTGATTAGTTTAATTGTCTGAAATAGAGATGGAAATGCCTTAGTCAAGAATATGGTAGTCTTTTGCATGAATTAACTCAGTCTGATTCATTTACAGTTCTGCATAGATATTTCACGAGAGGAAGCGTGGTTTATAGGATCAAACTAAACGTGTCGTTTTCCCACTTTTTTGGCATGGCTGGAAGCACCGAACACAATGCGTATTTTATTTCAAAAAGGCTCATAAATGACCACTCGCTTAATGCAACAAAGTCAATTAAAATTGTGTCTCCCACATAAATTAAACTGAGGTCAGAGGGCAGCGTAAATACCTTCCCGACGTATGGAAAAAAGACATACATTTAAATAGCTCAACAACACACAGCACAGAGTTATTGACTCACATCTGGACATAATATGCTCTCTCTTCTCCACAGAAAAGGTATAAACGATTTCGATTTAAAGCCTATTATATTCTATTATATAAAAACGTCACCACATAATATTCTTAAGGGTGTATAAGTTTACAAAAGAAATTTGTACTTTGTATGTTTTTGTATGTCTTGTTTTTCATTTTCAAAATGATCAACACCAACAAAACATTGTTCAAGTCAGACATAAAAAAGAAAAGTAAAGACAAATAAGCTTGAATAGAGAAAATAAAATCACAATGGTATTTACAGTGCGTGTTAAATCTTTTGAATAGCACTTGTATTCCATTCCCACAGAAGAGATTTTAGCTTTCGCATTTTGGTTTCTGGTAAACAATAGTTGAAGAGTTTCAAGATAACCGTTTTAAAGTCCATGTTAAACACATCCTACTTAAAGGGATGGTTCACCCAAAAATAAAAATTTTAGAGCTGTCACAATTCGAGTTCTCGATTAAATAAAATCAGTGATTGCAATTTAACCATGTTGAGTAACTGGCAAAATACCGGAAATGGCACAATCCATGTACGAGAATTCATGAAGCGCATTATTAAATCGTTTTCCAAGGCTGCATGATATATTATGCCCATTCAAAAATCATAATAAAGCATAACGTGCTTGTGAATTCACAAGTGCTACGATTCAATTAAATGTACATAGGTTCTATTGTTTATAATACATTATGTATTTTAACAGGTTTGCTCAAAAACCATGATTACTTGCATTTGATACTTTATTTAAACCAATCAGTATTGTCTCATTGCTATTATATACATATTTTAGTCATTTTAAAGTCTATCGTTTACTTACAACCACAAAAAAAATTATCCGACTACTCGATTAATCGTCAGAATAATTGGCCGATTACTCTATTACCAAAATAATTGTTTGTGACAGCCCTAATTTACTCACCCTCAAGTTGTTTCAAACCTGTATAAGTTTCTGCTGAACACAAACAAAGATATTTTAAACAATTTTGTTAATCAAACAGTTGCTGGTAGCCATTGACTTCCACAGCATTTATGTTTAAGTCAATGGCTACAATCTTAAAAATAAAGGTGCTTCACAATGCCATAGAAGAACCTTTTTTTGGTTCCACAAAGAACCTTTAACATCTGAAGATCCTTCCAGTTCTTTCTTGCGAAAGGAGGTTTCTTCAGATTATGAAATGGTAAGAAAGAGATGGTTCTTTAAAGAACCTTCGACTGAATGGTTCTTTGTGAAACAAAAATGGTTCTTCTATGACATCGCTGTGAAGAACCTTTTAAATCACCTTTATTTTTAAGAGTGTACCGGCAACTCTTTGGCTACCAGCATTCTTCAAAATATCTTCTTTTGTGTTCAAAAAGAAAGAAAATCAGATTTGGAAAAACTTGAGTGTGAGTAAATGACAGAATTTTTATTTTTAGATAAGCTATGCCTTTAAACTTCTGTTTGCTGTGATACTGCACAGTTTTAGCCACTGTACAGTTTCCTCAACAATTTTTTTTGTCTTTTTCTTAGAGCCAAGCGAGGCGCATGCTGCACAGGGGAGCAAGGACACATTCGTTTAGGTGAAATATTATGTTGCGCTGTAGATTTCTCCCTACAAAGGTGGAAAAAAGCAATGCATCTAATCTATGTTTTACAATAGGCTGCTGTGATTTCACACTCACGGGAGAACGGTGTGTCTGGAGAGGCAGCCACAACAGCTATGGTAATAGACTGAGCAGAACGGCTGTGCCACGCGCCTGGCTGGCCTAGTGTATCTCCAAATGAGATCAGTGGTTATTGACTCAATGCTGTTATCTTTAATCTGTGGAGTAAATTACTTTGGATGCTGCCTCTCTACCCTGGTTTCTTTCCCCTTCTTCTATAACTCCACCCTTACAATTCCATTTGAGGGGTGCAGGCTGCTATTTACTGGGCCCGGTGTGTGTGTGTGTTGTGTGAGATGCACGAGGACATGATCAACGCCCTGAGGAACTAGGAAACGAGGGAGGCCCTATTTCACTGGGAGGATTACTGCCACCCCCAACTCTTTCTTTCTCATTCTTCCTCTCTCTCTTCTCTAAAGGCCTGGCATGTCTTATCACAGGTTCTGTATAAAGTGCTGGGCCTCAGGGGAATGTCACCTTGGGGGAAAATCTCTCACCTTTGTGCAAAAGTGCTTCTTCATTGAGAAAAGAACGTTGAGGATCACATGTTAAAAACAGCTATGATAGGTCAAGATTGAGAGCTTTCAAACCTAATTCATATATATACAGTAAGATTTTTAATGTTTTTTTTTTTTTTTAAAGAAGTCTCTTCTGCTCACCAAGCCTGCATTTATTTGATCCAAAGCATAGTAAAAACTGTACAATTTTGAAATATTTTTATTATTTAAAATAACTGTTTTCTATTTGAATATATTTTAAAATGTAATTTATTCCTTTGAACAAAGCTACATTTTCAGCATCATCACTCCAGTCTTCAGTGTCACATAATCCTTCAGAAATCATTCTAATATGCTGATTTGCTGTTCAAGAAACATTTATTATTATTATCAATATTTAAAACAGTTTTTTCAGGATTCTTAGAATAGAATAGAAAGATCCAAAGATCAGCATTTATATGAAATAAAAAGCTTTTGTAACATTATACACTATACCATTTCAAAAGCTTGGAGTCAGTATCATTTTCTTTCATTTTCTTTTTTTTTATTATTATAGAAATCGATACTTTTATTTAGCATTGATGCTTTAAATTGATCAAAAGT
Organism: Labeo calbasu; assembly: GCA_019740295.1. Taxonomy (NCBI): domain Eukaryota; kingdom Metazoa; phylum Chordata; class Actinopteri; order Cypriniformes; family Cyprinidae; genus Labeo; species Labeo calbasu. The sequence continues at coordinate 17,239 of JAHKKF010474423.1, forward strand.
AGTGATGATAAAGATAACAACAACAACAACAACAACAATAATAATAATAAATGTTTTTTGAGCAGCAAATCAGAATATTCAAATGATTTCTGAAGGATCATGTGACTGGAGTAATGATACTAAAAATTCAGCTATGAAATCACAGGAATAAATTATATTTTTAAATACATTCAAATAGTTATTTTAAATAGTAAAAATATTTCAAAATTTTACTGTTTTTGCTGTACTTTCAAATAAATGCAGGCATGGTGAGCAGAAGAGACGTCTTTAAAAAACATTTTAAAAATTAATTAATTAATTAAGTATATATATTGGATCAAACACGGAAAAGGTAAACCCTTTTCGTCGTTCCCTTAAAGCATAAAAACAATGTGTAATACTGCTTTAAATTGTTGTTGCTTTTCCAAAAAAAATTTTCTGTTTGATTTAATTAGAGATCATACATTTTCCCCTAATTTACAGAAGACACCCACTAAAATCTCATTCAGTTTAACAATCTTGTCAGGTATATTTACAACAAATATCAATTTATGACATATTAAAAGACAAATTACTTTTACCCCAAACACTAATTAGTTGTAGTTCTACATTTTTAAAATTTGCCACTATTCTAGGTTATGCCCATTTGTCAGTAAGAATCTTTTTACTCATTTAAAACAGTAAAATTTAATTTGCTCCCTTATTCTTTTATATATTTTAATATGTACAAGTCAGAATAAGCATATTGTTTGAATTTTTACATAAATATGCTACACTGAATGACAATGTAACATTATTTCAACCAAATTTTGATATTTTAATCTCCAAAAACGTATTTGAAACCTTAATAGTAGACACTTCCATTTAATGTGCTTTCTATGGACTTTTGTCAATTTCTTTTGATGTGGACATCTTAACATCTTTGACCCTTTCCTAATTGTTTCCCTACACTATATCTTACATTTTCCCATTTCTATTAGGAAGTCTTAGGCTGGCCTACCCTCCACACACATTTTTGACTTGACCAATAATGTCCCGAAGATCTACGACTAGGTCGCATACTCTCAGTGCTTAACACGTAACTCAACAGCAAATCAATACTGGAACATGTTGGTCAGAAAACCATAACTGGTGCTCTCAGCAAAGGGTACAGTTTTTTCCAAAGGATGTGGTGTTTTTATGTTTAATTTATAAATACCTATAGTATGTTACATCTCTGTATCTTAGTTAGTTAAAATTATATTAAAAGTTATTTTTAAGCAGACCACATCTTTCGTATTAACCTAAGCGTGATGGAGATTTCAGCAATGAGCGGTAATTGCTCCTCCTGTCATCTCTGTTGTTGCAGTGGGATTCTGGACATCTCATCAGCTAGAGGGTGCAATAGACCGTGTAGTGGGGAAGTGTTCTCTCTTTCCACATTACCGCACTATGTTTATTTACAGAATGCTTTTTGAGCAGCAGAAGCGGCCTTGATTAAGTGTAAGCTCTTTATGTGACATCTAACAGATTAAAACTGAAGGAAACCTTGCTGGGGGCTTTCCTTCATGAATATTTGCTTTGATACAGGCAGACGTGTTGGTACACAGCTTTCATTAAAAACAGGAATTATACATAATATAATCCACGTACTATACTCATTATGCTATTGTTAGATATTGTTATTGTAATCTGTAAATAATAAAAGTAGATTTGGGAGGAAAATGTAACTGCTTTTTTGACAGATTTTCTGCTTTTATTGCTTTGTTAAAATAAATAAATTGTAAAATATTATTATTTCCACTTTTCTATTTTTATAAATAGTGATAATACTTGATTTTCTCTGTTTTAATTTAAATATTTTCACTGTAAAAAATAAATAATAAATTACTGTTAAATATATAAATTCATCTGTGGCAATGGAATACTTTTTTATAAACCAAGTATTAAAAAAAAACCCTAACTTGACATCAGTCTCCCCAAATGACATACAGTTGCAATCATACAGACAATAAATGTTCATTGAGATACATAACAGTACGTCAGAGTGAAAGAGGGTGTGAGTGACAGAGAATTACAGTACTTGAAATGCTTCATGAAGGGTCCATGTAGCTAACTATCATTTTTAACACATTACTACAATATAGTTTCGGTAAACAATCATAGACTTAGAAAGCCGTAGCTTTGTAAATGAACGTTTATATCCATATTTCCCTTTGATATTTACTGGAGAGAAAATAGTAAGGCTATATTAGTAGTTACAGATAGCATATGCAAACCGTGGAGGTTTTTCTTTTCATATTTGAATGAATAGCAGTCATCGCCACTTCTAATAAGTGGGTGGGTGTTTAGTGGGGCCTTTAATGCAAAGACTGCAAATACACGGCTAGCGCTGCTGTTGTTTTGCTCAAGTTGCTCATTGCTGTGCCATTTAGTAAGGCAAATAAACTCACTTCCTGGCCCACTCCCTGTCCACATAAATCAGCTGAGCTCATGCCCATAAATCTACGGCGCGACTAAATGAGAAAACTCATTGGACGGCACCCCCTCCCCCCACCTCCTCTCTGTCACTCAGCCCCTCCCCTAGCGGACCACACATTTCAATACAAACAAAACAGATTCCAAATCAATAGGCGAGCAACAGAAATGCCGGTTGACAAAGAAGAGGTTTAGCCCAAATGTGACTGTTCGGGGAAGGTTCGGAGGCGTTTTGCTCTATTGAACGTAGAGGCGGTTGGGATGTTTGTTTGTGTTTGTTTTCTTTTGTTTGTTTGTTTGTTTGGATTGACTCTCTCTCTCTAGTAGGGTGTGAAGCGACTGTAACCTCCTCTGTAAAGGCTAGCCTGCAACATCAAAGATGAAAAAACAAAAAGGAGCCAATCAGTGTTAAATAGATTCTCTGGGGTGAACAGTGGTTGAAATTTTCTTCCCTTTCGCTTGTCGTTTCAAGTTTGGAATGAAATTGCGGTGCGAATGTCAGTGGTCAGAGTTCAGAGTTTCACGGATCAGCCGGGTAACGACTCAAACAGCCCAGTGTGTTTCATCAGTTGCTCCGGATCGAACCTCTCCATCATGGCCGTCTGGCCCTCAGGTTGTTCTGATTGGAGACATCTAACACACACTACTTTCTCAGACCTCTCCTTAAACCGGACTGCAGTAGTGCCCTCTTTTGCTCTTGCCAAATACAAAAAACTTCAAAGGCTCTATGGGCCGTTCTCCTCAGCTCCGACCCTGTGCAAAATACACACGCCTTAAACGTGGCATGAATTCTGTTCTAACAGAGAGCAAAGCAAACTAACTTTTTTCTCGATCCCTCTGAGGGGCTCATTATTAAATACTTTTTACTTGTGATCTGCTGGTCAAATATGATTTAATGATATTCATTTCATTCTCAGCAGGCTCAGTGCAAATACTGAGAGGAGTTCTGCTCGTTTGAGTCGCAACCGGTTCGGTCCTGGCATCGCTGAGAACTCTGAGTGCCCGCTTCGGCCCCCCTGCGGCCCTCGTTCGACCGGAGGAGCGCCGAAGGATATTTGGTATGCCTTAACGTGGCAAACTGAGGTCTTGAGAAAGGGAGGAAAATTTGAAAAAAAGAAAAGGAGGCAAAAAAAAGCAACACAGGCCACAGTTTTAATTAAGTAAATGAAGAGGAAAAAAATGGTCTTAATTAATGAAAGCTTTTAGCTAGCAGCTGCACCGGGGAATAGTACGGTTTTGAGAATCACACGGATGTCGACTTGGTAAATTCCAGTCATTTGTCTTAGGCAGAGTGTTTGTCCAATAAGCCTCATGGGCAGGGGGAGGTGGGTGCGATGGAATCTTTTTTTTTTCTCTCTCTCTCTTTCTCTTTCTCTTTTTTCCCCGTCGTTCTTCCTCTATCTCTCGCCTTTTCTTTAATCTCCCTCGGCACGCTGCTGCACGCGCTTGATGGTCGTTAATCTTGAGAAAAGTCCCGACCAACAGCGGCAAAAAAACAAATCATAAAGAGTTTTCTCTTTTTGTGTTCAGATAGGAGTTTTAGAATTTTTCATCTTTGATGTTAGCTGCAAAAGCTAGCTAAAAACAAACATTAACGGGACGACGATCCCCACATTTGCTGATATGCACAGGAAAGTGTCTCATTTGGAAGGTCTAATCAAGTGTCAGTACGCTGGATTACCCCCAGTGCATTTAATGAGATACAAAGTGCCCAGGATCCATCTTGACAAACTGTCACAGACACATATATCAGCTGATGAGTCTCTGAATATATAAACATATATCTGTACTCCTGACTGTAATAATGCAAATGTAAACAGGGTCCAAAATTAACACTTTCCAAATGCCAAATACAAGTATAAATTGGCTTCGGCGAGTAATAAAACACTTCGCCAGTTGGCCGGTTGCAACATTGCATGGTTTTATCTGTAAGAATGATTGCTGATGTAGCTGAAGAAAGCAATTAAAATCAAAACGGTACCATCATCTACAAAACATTTTTTGGATATTTATCTAGAATCTGTTTTTGGTCTCCAGAGCTAAAAATAAAATAAAATAAAATAAAATAAAATAAAATAAAATAAAATAAAATAAAATAAAATACCTGCATTTATTTGATCCAAAGTACAGCAAAAACAGTAATTTTTTAAACATAATTTTACTATTTAAAATAACTGCTCTCTAACTGAATAATATCAAAGTTGCCCTAAGAAAGAACAGGTATTGTTTTGGTTATAGAACAACATTGGGGAAACGCTTTGATCCACTTTAAATATTGACTGCTGGTAATTTATACCTGTGAACAAATATAGAAATTATAGAAATAATATTTTTATTAAGCAAGGATACTTTAAATTGATCAAGAGTGATGATAAAGACATTTATAATTTTACAAAAGCGTTATATTTCAGATAAATGCTGTTCACCTGAACTTTTTATTCATCAAAGAAACCTGAAAAAATTCTACTCAGCTGTTTTCAGCATAATAACGATAATAAAAAAATGTTTTTTTGAGCAGAAAATCAGAATATTAAAATAATTTCTGAAGGATCACGTGACTGGAGTAATGATGCTAAAAATTCTTTGAAATCAAAGGAATAAATTACATTTTAAAATATATTCAAATAGAAAACAGTTAATTTAAATAGTAAAAATATTTCAAAATGTTACTGTTTTTGCTGTACTTTGGATCAAATAAATGCATGCTTGGTGAGCAGAAGAGATTTTAAAAATGTTACTGTTCAAAAACGTTTGACTGGTAGTGTATATAGTTTTACATTTATTTTTCAAAAGATTTACATATAACGTGTGTATAAATAAAGCTAATTTATGACTGGTCATTTTGGACCCTGTTTATGATCACATAGAATATTAAAGACTTCAGCCACCCCAACTACATATCTTCAGCTCACAGCGCATGCTTCATTCAATATTGCTATATTTACAATTATTCTATTCATAATTCAGTTACATTTAACAGAACGTGCAGTGATATCTTTCAGTGTTATTACAGCTGCACTGGACTCTGCCTTCTATGTTGTTGGGGTGCTTGGGTCTGTTTAATGTTAGGGCATGGATGAATGTTTCATGCATCACGTTTCTAGACTCACCATAGTGCCCACGCTGTACGTGGCTGCAGGTCCAATTGTGTGGTGATAAGGGTCTGCTGTTGCATAGACTCTGCCATAGCTAGAGGGAAAGGAAGAAACGGAGAAGGCATTGAAGCTTCGAGAAGATGGTATGCTCCAATGAACGCTGTTCATTTGAACTAGATCCATTATCACTACACCTTTCCTCCCACTCTTTCTTTCTGTCTGATAAAAATGCAATCACTGGCTTGCCATAAATACACAGTATAAAGGTAAGAGTGTGTTAAAAGTGATAGGTGCTCTGTTATTGTTTTGGAGTAAAAGTACAGAGTATTTATCTTATGAGCATGTGGTAAAAGTTATATTGGTCAGAGAGGGACAAGACACTGAAAAAAAAACACCGCAGAGTAGAAAAGAACAGAAAACAGTAACAGAAGTGAAGAGCCAACTGGGTCTTTTCTAGAGCTGGGTATTGACACAAATGTCCCAAATCACAATTGTGATTTGATTAGATTCCGATCTAGATTCAATTCACTATTAATTATATTTTGGATATACATTAAGTACAGTACATGGCAAATTTTCTTAAAGAAAAAAATCTCAGCTGGCATTACATTATAATATTGGGGGTAAAAACGAACTGATTTCTATACAAATACTAAGTTTACAATTACATAATTATATTTTCACTCCAATTCATTTTTTGAAATATAAACATTTAAAAGGTACCTGTTATAAAAACGTGACAGATTTATTCAGACATACACTAAGTACTGAAGAACAGTCAAAATTGCACTGAATATGTTCTATGCCCCATCTAGAGTTCGTCTTTCTAATAAGTTTATAGTCACCGAATATGTTTTTTTCTGAGGTAAATGTGACGTTACTGTTATATTGACATCTTTACGCGGTTGAAACATTAAACGATTACATGAGACAGGATACGGATTTTGTAGTTGTACTCTCTTTTAACATACCTTCAGATGTTTATTCATCTTTATTTCGTGCTGAAACTGGTTTTAAATCGGAGGAGATGATCAGTTCACATACGAATCGCCCCGCTGCTTCTCTGCAACTGCTAAGTTACAGTTACAGCGATCTCTCGCTTCATTTTAAACAGCGCCAAAACGGCATTTATTGTTTGAATACTAATAGAATGGACAGGATTTAAAATCTGAGACTTAGGCCACGTACACACTGTCAGTTTTTGGGATTTGACAACCGCATTTACATACAGGTGGGAGTTTCGAAATGTCTGTTCTAGCCACAACCGTATTCCTTACGAGTAACCATAGCAACAGAGACCAAAGCAATATCTAAGATGGCGACGTCCGAAAAACTGAAAGTATTACAACTTTCTGACAGACAATAGTCCAATCGTGCCCCGAGTTCATCCATGAAGTCATCATTAACCGACAGTAGCTTTTAAATTTGAGTGGAGATCGGAGCATCCATGCGCAGAACACACAACTGACGGTAGGAAGCGGCTCCGGTGGAGACTGGATATAAAGCTTTAAGATGACAAACAACTCATTTCTCCGTCACTGTGCGGCAGAGCGGGTCTCTCACACTGAATGACATGACAGACAACTAGTTGTCTAGTCCTGTTCTATTCACACAGCGCGAGTGTTCCAAGAATGCGGTTGTGAGTCCTGAACATTTACAGGTGTGAGTTCGGTTATAGAATACGGTCATCACACCCGTAAATAACCATACTGTGTGTGAACGTAACCGTATTAATGACCCAAATACGGTATTGACAACCGTATTCTGCTGCTGTGTGAACGTGGCCTTTGTTTCATATAAAAAGTAACAAAGCACAAAGCTAATTGCGCTTTGTTGGGTGGGAGGCTGCTACCATGTTCCATTCATTATGGGCTATTTAAGAATTTAAGATTTAAGAATCGTTTTATAAAACCGAGAATGATTAAAATCCATATATTTTTATCCAACCCTAGCTATTCAGTACACATTTACATCCTCATCATTCTTGATAAAATATTAAACTCACAGTTTTAAAAGATGGAAATAATGTTACTAGTCTTTTATTACAAAATCTTGATCTAAAATAATTCCATTACCTTTGTTTGAGTGCTTGTTGTCATTTTTTTTTATTAGGAAATCTTCTAGGTGTTTATTTTTTATTCCTTTAATCAAAATGCAGTTATGTAATTGTTTTTCTTATGTTATCAACATTTATTTTATAAGTTATAATCTCTTTAAATATCAAAAGCCACTTATTAGCATCGTCCTCAGGAAGTGATTTTGGTGGAAAAAACAATAGCACAAAAATCAGCAATTACAGCAACGATTTAATCTATAGAAATATGTATCATCATCATATTAAAAGTTCAAAAGATAAACAAAAAATATATAAAAATATATGAACTCAGTTTTCATGCTTGTGTAAGCAAGTAAACAATCAAGTTTAAATAATTAAATAAATACATTTTCTATAAATACTTCCTTAAATGACAGCACTAGCAAATTCAAACTTTAAAAGTTACAAAGTTCTAAAGGCACTGCGGAACAGGAAATACCCAGCAAGGAAAGAGATGTATGGAAAGAGATGTTTGGATTTTGTGTTGCTGTGCGTGTGCATTAAAGAAAGCGAGTGAAGGAGGCAGAGAGTTTATGTTCACAGCTCTCTTTATCCTTTTCATGCTCCTTTGCCCTCTCTTGTTTACCCAGGCTGCACTGTAAAGAGGCACAGGGCTGGTGGTGGCGGTGGCGTTCTCTGACTCTTTTCATTGGTACCGATTTGGAACTAATTCCTCCAAGATGGGCCTTACTTCTCCCTTTATTTATTTATTAACCCCCAACACTTCCCTTCTTCATTTGTTGACTTTCCCTACAAACACACGCTTGCAAATGAGGGCCTGCGGGGAGCAGATAAGGCAGGCCGAGCTGGGTGCTCAGGGCACAGACTGAGAGAGGAGAAAAGAGGAGAGAGGGGGGAAATCCTGGGCCCAGACATGCTATTACATATGGAAATACTATCGGATCTGACCAGGTTTTTGTCGTCCGGGATTATTACAACATCAAAGGTCAGGCCAGCTCAGTGGAGTGAGAGAGCCGGGCCGAGCCGAGAGGATTTTAACTGCTTGTGACAGACAGTGCAGACGAGGGTGGCTGGGAATCCCTGTAACACTCCAGCCGACCCAGGCTACTTAACCTGCAGCTTAACCGGGCAGCGGAAATGACCCGCTCCAAAGTAAACCTGAATAGCTAGTTCCAGACGTATTCAAAAAGAGTGTTTTTTCTCATTTAAAATGGTTTCCGTTGCATAATTAAGGGATAGTTCACCTAAAAATGAAAATTCTGTTATCATGTAGTCATCGTCGAACATTTTCGAATGAACATTTTCTGAACGAAAACCCTGTGTGTGATAAATATTCATAACCAAATCTTTCCCAATCTATTTCCATTTTTTAAAATACCTTCCTTTACGTTCCACAGAAGAAAATGTTACACAGCTTCATAAAAGTGTCAACTATCACTTTAAGTGATATTTTTAAAAGGACTGCTATGCAAATTGATAATTCTGTCATCATTCTGTTGCTCCAATCCCATATGACTTTGGGGAACACAAAAGAAGATATTTTGAAAAAATGTCTCAGTGTTTGTTTTTGTTCATACAATGAAAGTCAGTGGGAGCTAATGTTGTTTTTAACTCCACTGATTTTGATTGTAACAGTTGAAAAATTCTTGTTAATTTTTTTGTGTTCCGCCGAAGAAAGAAGTCATGAGCGAGAGTAAATGATAACAAAATTAATACGCTGTTAAGAGGTGCGTTCAGGAGTCTGTGTCATTTAAACACTTACTTTTAAACCCCTCCGTCATGACATATCAAATTAGAGTGCGAAACGCGGAGCTGGCTTATGTGAAAGCAAGGAGCCGAACGACAAGCGATGCAGAAAGAGGTGGAGAGAGAAAAGTAGAGTTGGAGTGAAAGAGGGGACGCGGGAAGGGGGCTGAAATAAGTGCGGTGGAATGCCAGTCTTGTCACCTGCTCTGATGTGGATCTGTGCTTGGCTCTGATAAATCTTACATTATCTGGGCTCTTCAGGCTGGCAGGCAGGGCCGTGCCTTATCGGCACTGACACGCTCAATCTTGCCTAGATTAAACCAGTGCCTGGCCTGATCCAACCTGACAGGGTCCCCACAGGTCCTGGATAAATTACTGACAACCCTGCACCACCTTCGTCTTCACACACACACACTCAACCCTTTGGCCTGAAGTGAGTAAGCTAAGTGGTTACGGAAATTCAGGTTGAATTCAAGTTTAAAGGGCGAGAGTGTATCAAAGATAGGGAAGCAAAGTCTAAATGATCTAATTTAACCCGGTTTAATAAGAAAGCAGATCTGTAAACACATACCGGGCTTTTAGAGCTGAGGAAACACTTTTCAGAATGACTTCAGAACTGGAATATAGTTAAAAGTTGCAGTGCATAATGTCCTGATAGGCCTTAAAATACATGGTCTGTTTACTCATAACCACTATACTTTGAAAGATTAATGTTTTTAATCTTAATTTGTGAAATAAGGAGGTGAGACCCAATGAAGTGGCTTGATATTGAAATTCAGTATTTTCCGTACAGTATATTGACAGATCTCCTTTTGAAACAGGGCAGGACTTTTTATCTAAAAACATGTATAAACATCCATTTATACTGTGTGAGATAAAATATTAAGTAAAAAAAATTCTTTGTCCATATTCAGATTTTTTTTTAATCTTACTTTTTAAAACTAGGGCTGTCTTTAAAAAGCAGAATGAAACAATAACATTATAAAATTTGGTAGAAGCATTAAAAAACATTGTACTAAGCATTAAATATGTAAAGTTAATACATTAACTTCCTCAGCCCCAGAAGTACATTTTTGTATTTTTTTTTTTAATTGTTGTTCCATTTATATTCAAAAAGTGTTATTTTTTGGTTCTCGAATGGTTTTGATTAGAAAAAAATTGTTTACTCTTTGATATCTCAGTTAAAACCAACATTTTTTGTTAGGTACTGCTATTCAAATCCAATATTAAGTTGAAATCAAAAGTTTACAGAGTCTGCAAAATATTTATTATTTTACCAAAATAAGAGAGATGATATTTTTATTTAGTACTGACCTGAGTAAGACGTTTACATATAGTCTACACGAGAAAATAATAGCTGAATTTATAAAAATGACCACTTTAAAAAGTTTACATGCACTTGATTCTTAATACTGTTGCTACCTGAATGATCCACAGCTGTGTTTTTTTGTTTAGTGATAGTTGAGTCCCTTGTTTGTCCTGAACAGTTAAACTACCCGCTGTTCTTCAGAAAAAAAAAACCTTCAGGTCTCACAAATTTTTTTTTTCAGCATTTTTGTGTATTTGAACTCTTTCCAACAATGACTGTAGAATTTTGAGATCCATCTTTTCACACTGAGTACAACTGAGGGATGCATATGCAACTATTACAGAAGGTTCAAATGTCACTGATGCTTCAGAAGGAAACACAATGCATTAAGAGCTGGGGGTGAAAACTTTTGATTTTGAAGATCAGGGTAAATTTGACTTAATTTATTATCTGGGAAACATGTAAGTATCTTCTGTAGCTTCTGAAGGGCAGTACTAAATAAAAAATAAAGGATATTTAGACAAAATAGGAAAAATGTACACATCTTCATTCTGTTCAAAAGTTTACACCCCCGGCTCTTAATGTATCGTTTTTCCTTCTGGAGCATCAGTGAACATTTGAACCTTCTGTAATAGTTGCATATGCATCCCTCAGTTGTCCTCGGTGTGAAAAGATGGATCTCAAAATCATAGTCTTTGTTGGAAAGGGTTCAAATACACAAAAAATGCTGAAAAAACAAAGAATCTGTGGTACCTAAAGGATTTTCTGAAGAACAGCAGGCAGTTTAACTGTTCAGGACAAGGGACTCATGAACAACTATCACTAAAAAAAACAAAAAAACACTGTGGATCATTCAGGTAACAACACAGTATCAAGAATCAAGCATATGCAAACTTTTGAACGGGGTCATTTTTTTAAAATTCAACTATTATTTCTCTTGTAAGCTATATGTAAATGTCTTTAATGTGAAATATCTTATTCAGGTCAGTACTAAATAAAACATACGACAAAATGAAAAATGAAATTGAGAATGTATGGCAGGATTTCTCTGGATTTAAACATGCTTGGAAACATCTGGGATAACGCAAGTACAAAAAAGTAGTGCTTTCTGGATATTTTAATCAAAAATCTTACATATTGTGCCTTTAAGCATCAACCAGGTAATAAAAGACAGACAGAAAGCACACGCCTCTTACCTGTCACTGTAGGCCGCTGCAGCTGCTGCGGCTGGTTGGGCATATCTGTATGCTGCATAGCCACCCTGCCAATTACATAAGGGCAGCCGTCAGACACATGCACACAGCAGGGCATCGGTGACATGAAATTTTTAGAACCATCTGTCTACAATACAACTGGACCGTTCGTACATTAAAACGTCTTTTTGCAGATCCTAATCCCAAAAGCTCAGTTACAACCGTAAGAGTGCTGCTGAAAAGCCTGTCAATGCTCACTAAAATCAACGCTGAGTGATTTAGGTGGTATTTAGTTTGCCAATACAGCTTTTTGTGAAGCCTTTTTGTTTAATGGGGAATTGTCAGATTGACTGCATTAGCTCTTCATATAGATCTCGGCACAGATGCCTAACAGCCCGAGTCCGAAAGCGAACCATCTGAGCGTCTTCACTTATCTGCGCTGAGTGCAGCAATAGCGGTGCAACCAACGGCTTGTCTTTCCAGTGTGCATCAATCCCATCAATTGAAATGGCAGGGCTGGGCAACTATCGATCAGCATGGTAAGTGGCAATCTGGTATAAACAATTAAAATCAGTCAATGTTTGCTTACTGCGAATGAACCAAATGGAAGATTTGGCTGAAGCTATTGAAGGGGCCTTTTAATTAATGTGGCTGGCCAATACGAGTCTCCTGGCTCGGTGCCCAGGGGAGCGGTCTTGACACACACAACGTGCTCATCCGTGGCTGGAGAACGGCGCAAGACAACACTAAATATTGCTTGTATAAGCATTAGATGACATCTGACAAAGCTATTAATTGCTCCATTCAAGCTCGCTATTAATAGCCGCGTTGTAAGCAGCATCGAATGACATTAGCCGAAATTGTTAGCCGCAGCGTCGTCTGCTGGTCTTCTCCGGCTGATGTTTTGCGAACGCTTACGCTCCAAACATGCCAAGTTTGAAACAACAGGGAATGTATTTGCTGTGAGCGAGCATCTAAGTGGCTGGGGTGTTTATTGAAGTGTCTGCTTTAATGAAACGCAGCTCCGCTCTTTGTTATTTTAGCTCGCTGACATCACTGGTACATTATGTGAATAATCGCGGTGCCAGAGCGCGTGCAGGACTGAGGCGTCGCAGATACAGGACTGCACGCTGAATTATAGATGCTCTCATTTATTTTTCAGCTCGGGATTAATGTCCGATGCTACTCTGCTAAGATCAAATGTTTAGCTACTGGAGTAGAAGTAAAAATCAGGTCACAGAAGATTGTGTACATGGATTCTGTAGAAGTTACAGCTTTCTAATTCCGGTGGTTTTACCGGCTCACACAGACGGATTTAAAGGGATAGATCAACCACATACGATATTTATGTCATTATTTACTCAGCTTCATGTCATTCCGAACCTGTATCCTGTTTTTTTTGTGTGGAAAAACATGAATTTTTCAAGATTTTGACCACTGCCTGCCATAGCAACACTGTAAAATTTCAAGCTTGACATCATGGCATTCAGTCACAAGACGTTTGAGAACCAATAAAGTTTAAGTTGAAGAACATCAGTGTTTACATCTTTTCAATACACAAAAAAAAATGACACTTTTCATTATATGAAAAAAGGCTGCATTTATTGAATCAAAAATATGTGACCCTGGACTTCAAAACCAGTCATAAGGGTCAAATGTTTGAAAATATGATTTGTATATCAAGCTGAATAAATAAGCTTTCCATTGATGTATGCTTTGTTAGGATAGGACAAATCTTGGTTGACATACAACTATTTGAAAATCGCCTTTCGAGTTTGTCCAAATGAAGTTCTTAGCAATGCTTATATTACTAATCAGAAATTTACGGTAGGAAATTTACAAAATATTTTTATGAAACATGATACTTACTTAATATCCTTTAGATTTTTGGCATAAAAGAAAAATTGATAATTTTGACCCACACAATGTATTTTTGGCTACCCATGCTACTTAAGACTGGTTTTGTGGTCCAGGGTCACATATAGTAAATATTATAAAAAATTTTTTGCAAATTAAAATAACTTTTCTATTCGAATATATTTTATAAAGTAATTTATTCCGGTGATGGCAAAGCTAAATTTTTAGCATTACTACTCCAGTCTTCAGTGTCACATGAAATCATTCTAATATGCTGACTTGCTGCTCAAGAAACATTTCTTATTATTATCAATTTCTCTCTTTTTGCTCTTCTGCTCAATATTTTATAAAAAACATATTTTAAATGTTTTTTCAGAATTCTTTCTTGAATAGATATGCTTTGCAACATTATAAATGTATTTACAGACACTTCTGATCAATTTAATGCATCCTACCTAAATAAAAGCATTACTATTATTATTTTAAATCTTACTGACCCCAGACTTTTGTACGGTAGTGTATATATTGAAAATGAGTCTTAAGGATTTACAGTGCTCTTTTAGAGCACCTGATTACTATAAACTGTCATTGTATGAGATAAAAAACATCAATATAGTGAAAACGTATTAAATATTCAGCACACAGGTTTGGAATGACATGAAAGTGAGTTAAGTTATATAAACTTAAGGTTACTCAAAAAGTTGATGTGGCGGTCCACAGAGATGGATCCTGACTTTATTGGCAAGCGAACGTGAGCTACGTGCGTTCGTCGAAATCCGTTCGACTATGAGATCTATCTGGGACTGTAGCCACGAACCTGGCCACGGGTTTGCAAACTTGGCGGCAAACATACTATCGTGCGTGCCAGGTAAAGGCAACGCAGTTACGTCCACGTTCATTTGTCTTGTTTTAGATCTAAATGTTGAATTAATTTCCATTTTTCATGCAGCAAAATAATCCTGGGAAGGGGAGGCACGCTCTCTGATCACCTGACTGACTAATACGCTCTGACGGCCTGTCAAAAACAATAGGGCTCGGGCACAATCTCGGGCTGTAGCGCGAGGCCTTTGGGCTGTATTTTAATGGAAGCTGAGGGAAAGGCGGATCAAACGCGTGCCATAAATTAAAACAAAAACACTGTAACGTCAACTTCATCAACGTGATCCGGCATGATTTTCCTCCCACTTAGAGCAAAACCAAGAGATAAAATGTGGAAGAATGAGACGTTAAGTGCGTAGGGGTGTTCGTTTTTGGTCCATTCCACACTGTACATGTTAGCATCATCATAAAATCCATAGAGATCAACTACTTGCCTTCAAAGGAAGGCAAGCTGGTGGTTGAGCCATGTGTGAATTCACTGTGCCATGTTACGGTATGCACAAGGGACACCAACAAGGCTTTTAGTACGGCCACCCTGGTGGATTTACACGCGCTGACCTGAGCTGACCCTTGCCCTTATGAAAGATTCAGCACCAGCTGCTCAGGTTAGGCTCAGCGAACGTGAGCGCCATGTCCTCAACATTACATTCAACCCATCCTACGTTTACAGAAGCAGCACAGGAATGGAGGAAAACAAAAAATACTCACATAGATCTCAGCACCGTAGAAGCCATCTTGGTAAACCACACTGCGAAAACACAACAAAAAAATAACAAAACACAATACATCAGTGCCGAACATCCATAGAGTTTCTTCGCACTGTATAGAAAATAAATTATGCAGCGATGCATTCATTCGGCGGACAAAACAATGCTCTCCAGACTGTGAGGACGGGAAAAAAATTGAGCAGATTAGGAAAGACGGCCATTTTCTGTGCTTAGAGAAAAACAATGTTGCTTTATAATGGGCTTTGCTCTGTCTTGTCACTGGGGAAAACCGGTAGGGCTCGCCATTAGAGTGTAACGCACTTTATAGCCATCAAGCGGTCATGTTGCAGGTTAAGGCGGTAGCACATATAATGCGAAAATGGCCCTTTGATAACAGCGCTTTTAAGTGCTGAATTTTACCTAATAACGGCCTCAGGCTCTGACGGAAACAAAGCGAGCCATTCGCAGGTACCGTTTGTGTATGTTTTGGGTGAAGGGTTACTCACGCTCCGTAAGCAGGAATGGGAGGGGGTGGAGGCACGGCGCGGAACGTGTTGTAGACGGCACGACCTCTGCCTCTCAAGTGGGCGCCCCTGTAAGCCACCGTCGCCCCTGTGGTCGGATAGGGGAAGCCTGTCACTGGAAGAAAAGGAGAGAAGAAAGAAGGTGACATAAGCTTTTGCTTCTAAGAGGCGCACCTGTCACCACCAATCGGCTTTTAGTCGGTAGTGTGACAACGCACTGTCATCCTAAAATGTGATGCTTTAAAACAACTCCGACGGATGTCAAGCGGTGCGTCATGTTGGCACAACACATCAAGCATGGCAGCATGATACAGCCAGTGATTCTCAACCGGTTTTGCTTCAGGACCCAGATTTGTGGCATCCTGATACAGTTAAAAGTGTTTATCCTACAGGTAAAACAAATGTCTTTCAAAATCAAATGCTGATATTTGTTAAAATGGTTGAAACTTAAAATTGCAAGTTACTTGTGGAGGATAGATAATACGATAAGCTGTTAATATGTTTCATGTTATGGCAGATAATTGATAAACAATAAATATTGAAATTACATTAAAATATTAAAATGAATATATTAAATTAAAAAAAAAATTAAATAATATGACATTATATTACAAATATTACAATAAATATATTTAGTTAATATAAATAAAAAAGAAATTAAAAATATGGATACTTGTGGATCAGCTGATTCACTAATATTAAATGTTAATGACAGATAATTGAAAAAAGATTGCTATTAAAATAAATATTAAATTAACATATTTACAATTACATTAAAATAATACACATGTACTTTTTAAAACAAATATATTAAATGCTAACAAATTAAATAAATATTAAAATATATGAAAAATATGGATTTCTGGGCTTACTGCCAACATCTGTGGCTGGAAAATAAATTTGCAAGTTACTTGTGGATCAACTGATTTATCAATATTAAAATTATCATGGCTGATGTAATAAGTTGATAATTGTTTTCATGTTAATGACAGATAATTAAAAAATGCATATTAAAAAAAATTAAAATAAATAATAAATGAACATATTTCAAACTAAATAAAATAATATTTTATTTAAATAAACAT
>JAHKKF010474436.1:0-19340 GCA_019740295.1 Labeo calbasu
TTTTTTTTTTTTTTTTAGTTAAAGAAATACTGCTTTTGTTTAGCAAGGATGCATTACATGATAAAACCTTTTTTAATTGTTACAAAGAATATGCAGTTCAAAGAAATTGTTATTTGAACTTTGAATTCATCAAAAAATCGTGAAAGTTTCCACGAAGAATATTGCTTTCAACATTGATGATAATAATAATAAGAAATGTTTCTTGAGTGTCAAATCAACATATTAAAATGAGTTCTGAAGGATCATGTGACATTGAAGACTTGAGTAATGATGCTGAAAATTCAGTCTTGAATAAATTAAAAAATATATCCAAATGGAACATTGTAATAATATTTTACTGTTTTTGATTAAATAAATGCAGTTATAGTGATCATAAAAGAGACTTATTTCAAAAATATAAAAAAAAAAAATAAATAAAAAATAAAAAACCTTACTGACCACAAACTTTTGAGTGGTAGTGTATTTTTTATTTTTTTTATTTAAATAAGCAAGAAACTACTGAATGTGCCCAAACTAAGTTGAAAGAGAAAATAAAAAATACTACTTTTTCTTCTTTTCCCCACAAATGCTGTTTTATGTTGGCTTTAATAAAAATTGACTTCTCTCAAAAAAAAAAAAAAATATATATATATATAAAAAAAAAATTAACTAAAAAAATCTTACTGACCACAAACTTTTGAATGGTAGTCTATCTTTTTTTTATTTAATAAGCAAGAAACTAGTGAATATGCCCAAACTCAGTTGAAAGAGAAAATAAAAGATACTACTTTTCTTCTTTTCCCCACAAATGCTGTTTTATGTTGGCTTTAACAAAAAGAGACTTCTTTCAAAAATATAAAAAAATAAAAAATAAATGTAAAAAATCTTACTGACCACAGACTTTTGAATGGTATTGTTTTTTTTTTAATTTAAATAAGCAAGAAACTACTGAATGTGCCCAAATTAAGTTGAAAGAGAAAATAAAATATACTACTTTTTCTTCTTTTCCCCACAAATGCTGTTTTATGTTGGCTTTAACAAAAACAGACTTCTTTCAAAAATATAAAAAAAATAAATAAATAAATGTTTGAATGGCAATATATATGTTTTATTATTTATTTATTATTTATTTTTACTATTATTATTATTTTTTTAAATAAGCAAGAAACTAGTGAACGTGCCCAAACTAAGTTGAAAGAGAAAATAAAAGATACTACTTTCTTCTTTTCCCCACAAATGCCGTTTTATGTTGGCTTTAACAAAAAGAGACTTGTTTCAAAAATATAAAAAAAATAAAAAATAAATGTAAAAAATCTTACTGACCACAGACTTTTGAATGGTATTGTTTTTTTTTTTTTAATTTAAATAAGCAAGAAACTACTGAATGTGCCCAAATTAAGTTAAAAGAGAAAATAAAATATACTACTTTTTCTTCTTTTTCCCCACAAATGCTGTTTTATGTTGGCTTTAACAAAAACAGAGTTCTTTCAAAAATATAAAAAAAAAAAAATACAAAAATAAATGTTTGAATGGCAATATATCTCTTTTATTATTTATTTATTATTATTATTTTTTTATTTATTTTATTTTTTTTAAATAAGCAAGAAACTACTGAATGCGAATGTACTGAACTAAGTTGAAAGTGAAAATAAAAGATACAACTTTTTTCTTTTCCCCACAAATGCTGTTTTATGTTGGCTTTAATTGGCCTGCAAATAAATACAACTTCTCTTCTTTTCACAGAGTAATATCTATCAAGAACTACCATCCAAAGATCAGAATAATCACTCAAATGTTGCAGTACCACAACAAGGTAGGAAGTGTATTTTTTCTGTTGCAATGTCAATTGAAATCAACAATAAAATGGTCAAGAGCTAAACAGAAAAAAATACAAATGATTAAAAAATGATGTGCCATATGAGAACAGGCCCTCATATTCGGTCCACAGGAATCAAATACAGCACGTCTACATATTTTTTCCCTTCAGTGTTTATCCCCTATTACAGCAACGTGAGCACAGCTTTGTATTCATCAGGGAGCGCTGGAACAGGAGATGGATGTTAATGACTTGATGGATGCTTTTTGTTCATGGGACAGTTCACTCGAGAGCAATTGAATGTCAACTGTAGACAACTGTTTTAGAGGACTGTCAGCGAACCCGCTGTGCTCGCAGTGAGATATGAAATAGTGACGTGCTACTGTTATGAGATTTGCGTTATCAGTTTGACAGATTTATGTAATCTAACAAGGTAGGGGAGACTGTGAGTTGTTGCAACACGCTTTGTTTTGACATTGTTTTGTTTTGTACTGTGTGTTTCCAACCTTAAAGTAATGTATAATAAGTTCTTGTTTGTCTGCTACAAATTAGTTTAGATCTAGCACTTCTCCCTAAACTGTAAGAAATGTATCGATTTGCTGGTGTTTTTCATTACTGCACTTGTTAGACTTCTCAGCAGGGGACATTGTTAACTTCCCCTCGTCTCGTCCCGTGTGTCCTCAGGCCCATCTGCTAAACATTCCCAGCTGGAACTGGAAGGAGGGTGATGATGCGATCTGCCTGGCCGAGCTGAAGGCAGGCTTCATAGCCCAGAGCTGCCTGGCACAGGGCCTGTCCACCATGCTCGCCAACCTCTTCTCCATGAGGTCATACATCAAGGTACCGTCAGCCCGTCTTGGGCTTTGATAAAACCCATAGAGTAGAATCAGCCTCCATCCCCACTTCAGCTCAATCAGCAGGGCCATTATGGCATGGAGTAAATCATCTTCTGAGCCCGGCGGTCTCATTTGGGACCGACTCGGGACGGCAACACAGCATTGCCGCTGCCATTATGAGGTAATTTATATGAGTCGATGGCATGGTGGAAGTGAGGATGTAAATTAGTGGTTTTTCCTCTCGCTGAATTTACTGTCCTCCTGCGTGCCGATAGAGCGGGGAAATGCGAACCATGTGCCTGTTTCATAGTCAATGAACGGCACCCTAAAGCCATCTTTATTTATCGTCCAACTGAACCAGACTGCTCAGAGCCGTACGGATCGCTCTTTTTAGGAAAACACTAAATAAAACGGTCTGAGGCCTGAATGGCTGCAGTGAGGTGGTGGGTTATTATCAGGTGGTTCAGATTTGGACGGAGCCCTTCGGAAAACGGAGAGATCAAGAGTGAGCGATCAGACTGAAGAATTTCGCAGAGATTGTAAAACTTATTCTGAAATCCGCAAGGGGCTGTATTTTTTCTCTTTGATTTTTTTTCAAGACTGTGCAGGCTTTCAACATGGAGAGAAGCATTCTCTTGTCATAAAGAGATGAGGAATGACTTTATAATGACTGTTTAAATGTGGCATGTGCGGAAACATCTGCAGGGCACATCACTCTTCTCATAAAAACACTGAAGAGAGACAGCCCAGACCACCCATGCCAGACTGCTCATTTAAACGCACGTATCTAACCTTTCAGACACTAAAAACAAATTCTGTGTCTCAAACAGGGCATCTGTTAGGGTGAAAAGGATCAATGAGTCTGGTGGCAACATACTCTTAATAATACTCCTAACTCTTAGTCCATCAACTGTGCAATGGAAGCATTATTTTTCTTGTACACGTCAGTTGTAATTAGGTTAGTTGTAAAACAGGCTCTGTCCAAATACTTCCATACACACAAAAATGCCAGGTGCGCACCTTGCTTGTTGAAGTCACTGTTTAGTAGGTTTTCAGTATAGCAGGGGGGAAAAAATAAACATAAAATAACTTTTTTTTTTATGAAACAGTGGTTTACTGAACAAATTGTTGTTCTGTCTTTAAATAAACTAAATTATAGTTAACATTTTTTTAAAGGTGACATATCATGAAAATCTGACTTTTTCAGTGTTTAAGTGCTATAATCGGGTCCCTGGTACATCCAAGATGTTCATGTCTTTCTTTCTTCAGTCGATAAGAAATTATGTTTCTTGAGGAAAACATTTCAGGAATGTTCTCCATATAGTGGACTTCAATGGTCCCCCCAAGTTTGAACTTCCAAAATGCAGTTTAAATGCAACTTCAAATGGCTCTAAATGATCCCAGCCGAGGAAGAAGAGTCTTATCTATCGAAACGATCTGTCGTTTTCAAACAAATTGACAATTGATCTACTTTTTAACCTCAAATGCTCGTCTTGTCTCATGTCTGTGATATGCATATGTAGTCTGTGTAATCAGTACATTTAGGGTATGTCGAAAAACTCGAATACAGTCTCGTTTTCTTCATCATTTCTTCATTCTCCGTTTTGGAAGTTCAAACTTGGGGGCACTATTGGAGTTCACTATACTGAGATAATTCCTAAAATGCTTTCCTCAAGAAACACAATTTCTTGTGAAAGATGTGAACATCTTGGATGACAAGAGGGTGAGTAAATTATCTCTATATTTTTGTTCTGGAAGTGAACTTCTCCTTTAAACATGCGTTAAATAATACATTAGCAGGTTATATAAAATAGGCTATAAAGTAAGCTAATATAGTGCATATATTTAGCAAAATGTTCTCCTCTAGAGTTTATGTCTCTAGTGAAATAATGAGCTGTGGACATGTAATTGCTTGTCTGAAGTAAATGCTAATGCTACGTGACATACAAGCTGTTTTATTGACATCTTTACACTTTTTTTATAAGGAAAGTAACAAAACACAAATCGTATTGTGATTATTGGACGGAAGTCGCGCTGTATGATGTCTAATGAAGGTTTATTCATGCATTAACTGAAACAGAATAGCCTAAAAGATTGATCTTGGGATTTAATATGTATATATTAGCCTGAAGGTTACTTAAAAGGTAGTCTGCTCCAAAACAATGACAAAACAGACGCTGAAGCTGCAGCGGAAATCGGTCACTTGTTCACAAAATTTATATTTTCTATACGGTTAATTCAATTTAATTCAAATTTATTTGTGTAGCACCTTTCACGATACATCTTTGCAAAGCAACTTTACAGTAAATTAAAGTTTTCACAATATATTTAGTAGTAGCTTACTAGTGGTGACTATGTCAAGTTGATGTACATATGGCAGAGATGTATGGTAAAGATCGATTAATGATGTAATCAAACAGACAAAGAACAATATAAATTAGTAGCAAAATGCAGTAGTGCTGTATGTTGTTTCAGGGTTGACATCATCTGAAGTCCTCTGAGGCCTTGACATCATCTCTTCTTAAGTGTTCTGGATCCAGACTGGAGCTTGTGAATTCCTCGTTACCACGGGATGTCAATCCCTTGGGAGAAACAGAGAACAAATAGGAACATAATTAACGTAGCTGCTGTTCAAACCAAGCAAAGAAATATTTGTTCAACCAGAGCTAAAAGATTTATAATGTGCATTTGATCAGATATAACTGCAGTAAAAGTGTATGAGATGCATTATTTGAATGATTGGCTAAAAAGATGAGTCTTTAATCTAGATTTAAACAGAGAGAGTGTGTCCGATCTCCGAACGTTATCAGGAAGGCTATTCCAGAGTTTGGGAGCCAAATGTGAAAAAGCTCTACCTCCTTTAGTGGACTTTGCTATTCTAGGAACTACCAAAAGTCTGGAGTTTTGTGACCTTAGGGAGCGTGATGGATTGTAGCGTTAGGTACGCAGGAGCTAAACCGTTAAGGGCCTTATAGGTAAGAAGTAATATTTGTAGCGGATGCGGAACCTAATAGGTAGCCAGTGCAGAGACTTTAAAATTGGGGTAATATGATCATATTTTCTTGACCTGGTAAGGACTCTAGCAGCTGCATTTTGGAATATCTGTAGCTTGTTTATTGAAGATGCAGGGCAGCCACCTAGTAGTGCATTACAATAGTCCAGTCTAGAGGTTATGAATGCATGAACTAGCTTTTCTGCATCATAAACAGGTAGCATGTTTTGTAGCTTGGCAGTGTTTCTAAGATGGAAGAATGTTGTTTTTGTAACATGAGAAATGTGATTTTCAAAAGCCAAGTTGCTGTCTAATATAACACTCAGACTTTTGACTGTGTTGGAAGTAACAGTACATCCATCTAGTTGTAGATTGTAAGCCAAGAGATTCTGTGTACTGTTTTTTGGTCCAATAAGTAATATCTCTGTCTTATCTGAATTTAATAGGAGAAAATTATTTGTCATCCAATCTTTTACATTTTTAACACACTCTGTTAACTTCGATAATTTAGAAGTTTCATCTGGTCGTGTTGAGATATATAGTTGAGTATCATCTTGGCACGTAGTGTACAATATAGGGGATAGGGAACAATTCAGACATATGGATGAGATTGTGGCTGTCATACGCTGTCAAATGCAGCTTTACCGAACTCAACGGCTCTGGCCCAAGCTTATGTAAATTAAACACTGTTGGCTATTTAAAAAAGGGGGTGGGATTGCTTGATATGTCCCGTCCTCTCTTACTGTTTCAGTTGAAATTACGTCAATACACAGAATAATGCAGTGTGTTTCAAAGCGCTTCAGTGGACCTTTAAGAAGTAATATTGATTTGTTAACATGAAGATATATAAAACTAGGATTTTCAAATTAAGTTTCAAGCATGCAGTGGTTAAAAAAAAATGCTGTATTTGTTTGGTACACATGCGCACTGAACCAAACAACCCTTATCAAAGTTCATGGTTTCAATAAAAAATATTAAGTATTTACGCTTATGTAATGCCAATAATGTAATGCATGCCTAAATAATTATTATTATCATGTTTAATGTTCCATAATCATGACTTTGATCCTTTAACTTTAATTTACAACCAAAATACAGCCTCTCTAGTGGTATTGAAAATTTCTAGCTAACATTTCTTGTTCTTATGCTCACAGGTGTTTTTGTAGGCTTTCATCTGAAATATCTTCAGTCAGTTTCCATTAGCAATTTCTCATAAGGCACAGTGATACCTCAAATAAGACAACATAGACAATGTGCGAGAGTGTATGGGTAGTCTATCTGCTGAAGGAGCTGGGTTACAGAGGGCCAGTGGAGTAGACGGCAACATGACTGATTTGAGTGGGCATTCAGGAAGCAGAGCAGAAGAGTGTTACCGAAACGTGTTAATGAGACCCGCACCCCAGAGACACACACATTCACACAGCCACAAACACATTTGCATTATGTCTGTTGTCCTAACTATAAATCTCTGACGTGTCGTGCCGTTCACTACAAATAAAACCGCAAGAACGTTCAGCGTAAATCTTTTATCTGGTCTCTTCAGGTTTAACAAAAAAGCAGTAAGCAAGAGGGGTTTTAGATCGGGCTCTCTAGAGGGACCGAAGGAAATAATTGTTCAGTGGGTGCGAGAGAACACGCCCGTAACACTTACATCAGCTCTGACAGGCAGGGCGCAAACACACGGGGTAATTTAGGGAGCCTACGGTAAATGGCTGCCATCTCTTTAGGACTAAATGACAAAACTCTACCCATTAGTGCCGCCCTGAAAGATGCCTGCCCAGAATGCAAGTGCTCTTAGTCTGGCAGTGGGAAAGGGAGTCGGGCCTGGCTTTGAAAGCGCCTCTCTTGACTGTCTGTCAGACAGACGTTGGCTAGGCGAGATGGCTGACTAATGGCAGAGTGTTTGCCTAATAGCCCCGCTGCTTATCACAGCCCCACCCGCCCCACATCCTGAGACGCATGTAATGAGAGGATGATGAAGAGACCAGCTGTGAGCTCAGACACAGAAATATGCCTGGCCTTTATTCTCTAAGGTTGAAATGTTACAGGTGTGAAAGAATGATATTGAGTGAGAAAGGAACTTCAAAGTGCAAGGCATGTTTAAGCTGTGTTTTGCATGAATGCCACTCATGGTGTGAGACCATATGCAGTGCATCTTTGTGGTTATCCACCTTAGTCGGAGTAGATGGCATATTTAATTTGATGTGCATAAAAAAGGCTTTGAGGCACAGAATTATATATCATGCATACAGTAGATACACTGACTTAAGTCACATCTAATTTTCACAACCTATGTTTTCTAGAGCTTTTTGCCCACTGGAAAAATAGTTGGAAAGACATGTTTGTAGGAGGATATTTCACCCAAAAATCTGTCATCAGTTACTTACTCTCACGTCATTCCAAATCCATAAGAATTAGAAGATTAGAATCTGTGTTAATCTGTTCATTCTTAAAATCTTCTGAGGAGACACAGTTCTTTATATGATATAACGTAATTGTGTCTTTTCAAAAGACTTGGATTAAACTGCTTGATTCGTATGGATTTCTTTAACAATTTATTCAATAGAGGCAGAGAAATCTACAGAGCCCCTAAGGGGCACGCAGAACTATTGCACTGTAAAAAAACACAATTTGTTGAGTCAGCTTAAAATAATTTGTTATCCTGCTGCCTTAAAATTTTAAGTTCAGTCAACTCAAATAAGTTTAGTCAACTTGAAATGTTAAGTTGTACTAAGTGACTAATTAGATATTTGAGCTGACTTAACAAAAACTTTGGTTTGTTAAACTTAAAAGCTGGCTAAGTAACCCAAATATCAATCAACTCAAATATCTAAGTTGTCACTTAGTACAATTTAACATTTCAAGTTGACTAAACTTTTTTTTTGAGTTGACTGAACTTAAAATGTTAGGGCAGCAGGGTAACAAATTATTTTAAGTTGACTCAACAAAGTTTTTACAGTGTGTGTGCTTATGAGAAACTTCACATATACACAGGTACATGTTAAAGTGTCTGATTTATGTAAACTATAACCTATTTCCTTTGTCCGTCACTGCAATTTTACTGTGAAGAAAATGAGAGTATGGATGCACATGTCCTAAAGAACTGTTTGCTCAAAACTGGGCTTTTCTACCTATGTCACGGCTTTATGTCCGCTTAAAAGCATCCTGATATGCCCAAAGAAAACATGTCTAGAAATGGGCTAATGGCAAAATACTGTGTGCATTTGCCAAGCTCAAGACAGGTCCATAAAGCTGAATTCAAGGGTCCAATCTACTTATAATATCACAGCCTTAGGTATTTCCGCTTTAATGTGTCCTATGTTATGGCAGAAAAACCTTGCTGTGAAATAGACTGATGGGGCAATACGGCTGTGCTTATTGAGGTTTAATTTTGAATTTTGTTAGAGCAGTTTGTGGGCTGAGGCTGAATCCAGCTCCTTATTCGTTTGTCATTTACTGAAGTGCCTTTATATAATGAGAAGCTTTGTCCATAAATAGGCCATTTTTCAGAATTGGTTGGAAACATCTAGAAAAAAAAATGCTTTGCCAGATGTCAGATTTTTCAGACTTTTGAACACATTTACCTCAAAATGATGGGACCTATCTACTCACACCTTGTAGCTGTGAGAGAGGAGGACACAGGAATGTTTCCTGATCATAAATTCAGGGGTGTAGTTCAAATCTCAGCCAATGGACTAAAACGTACACTGTTTCAGTAGTGACATGAAAAATGCAGGACACATTTATTTTTTTTTTTAATTTTTACATAACGTTTCGTGATTTACAAAGAAAATAATAAATAATTGTTTTGGACTTCACTTTTTAAAACAACAACAACAATGGAATAAAATACAACATTTTTTTAAATATTTTTTTCATAAGTTTATTTACTTTAGGGGTTAGGGTTCAGGACAGCCACCTCCCGATTGAAAGTACCCAATAAATGATGATTTTATACATATTAAGCTTGCTGATATTTAAAAAATTATTGTGGGTTTCAATAGATAATAGAATGGTCTTAGTAAACATCTAAAATTTGAATTCTTAAATGCTTTTTAAATGTGTTTTTTGGTTGTGGGACTGCAGTTTGCAGCAGTTCTATAGAATGGCTCATGGTTCTGTAGAAAGCTGCTCGCACTGCTGTTAGAACTGATTGAATCTGCAAAGATGCATTAAATCTGACGAAGTGGTTTAATTATGGATGTTTTGATCTTGTGAAATAACATTTTTTTAACACATTTTACCATATATATATATATATATATATATATATGTGTGTGTGTATATATATATAAATATCTTAATATGTTTTTTAAAGATGAGCAAAAGTGTTATGAGTTTGAAACGAATTATCCCTTAAAGGCAGATGTAATTTCCTTGAGACTTTTTGTTCTGCCGTCTATCCATTCCCATAAAAATTAAAGATGGTGTCCTCCCTGACTGTGTGTATCTGAATCCAGCTGTTTTTGCTGTGCAGATTGAGGAGGACACATGGCAGAAGTATTACCTGGAGGGAGTGGCCAATGAAATGTACACTGAGTACCTGTCCAGTGCCTTTGTGGGGCTTTCATTTCCTACAGTTTGTGAGTAAGTATGCTTCTGCTCTAAAGCATGGGAGCTTACAGCAGCCGTTACTCTGTATACAAACACACTGTAGTAAGTATCATAAATTCTTGCCTTTTAATGTACTGCCAAATTTACTGCAGATCTGAACTGTCAAATGTCCTGACCAGATGTGATGTGATACACTGTCAGTGACTAACAATTTGTTTATCCACACTGAATGTGAAACGGTTGCTTGACACAGTCACAGCCAATTGGAACATATTTGATGTTTAATGTACTGTTATGTGAACCAATGAGATTTCATGGTAACATGCCCTTCTGATTGCACTCGATCGACATGATGATAATGAATTTAAATAGCTAAATGATGACTTGTGGACACTAAATGTCTGTTCTCTGTTTCAGGCTGTGCTATGTGAAGCTCAAGTTGTTGTTGATCGCTATTGAGTACAAGTCGGAGCAGAGGGAAAGCAGGTTTGTTCCCCTTTGGTTCTCAACTCCACCATTCACAATACACTGACCAAAGAGGGGCAATGCAGTTGTGTCCCTCATTGGTCCTACAGACCCCCTACAGCATAGTTACACTTTTTTTACTCGCTAGACCTGATGTTTTAAGAAAAGCTGGCAGGGTTTCATCATTAAATCTCTCTGCAAGTTATCTAATCTGGTTTCAAAGTGAAATGGCTTTCATTGAGACAGCAGCATGTTACGTTCTGTCACTGGAGGAAGTTCGCCTCAGCTCGACTCTCACAGCATCACAGTTGCCGATCACTGTCTGTAAGAGTCACCGTGAAGCCAAAGAGCCATGACATCTGCTCAGACTCACTGTGCTGTATTGATGAGGGTTTACTCTCCGAGTAAAGAGCCTTCTATCAATAGCACTCCTGTGGCATTCTGTTAAGTGACCCATTGGAACTAATAACATGAAGTACTCTGTCTCAGTAACTTCGACTTTGCCAAATCCCACCACCCCTTCCCACATCCACAACCTGTGTTCCAATGTTTCTGTACACTGTAACTCTTACTAATACATTTTGTGTACACAGTGTGTACTAATGAGTGTGGTTTAGAACACAAGTTGGCCTGAAAACGCACACGCATCAAAATATCAGCCAGAAGACCTGGTTATGTTTGTTCCCTTTTTATAATAGGGATGGGGATAAGTTTACAGTTGCAACATTGCAAGGAGCATTTATGTGGAATTATAAGAGTAATTTGCATATTTTAGTATTTAATAGTATTTAAGAGTATTTTAACATGGCTTAACCAGTCAATTTAGTCTTCACTATTCATTTTATAGTATTAATTTTATAGTTTTGGATATTTTGTTTTTAAATTCAATTATGACATTAAAAGACAATGATCAAATGAGGTGAATTGTATTCTTTTTGAGCTATTTAATTCTCTGGATTATCCCAAAATAGCTTTTAACATATGTTTTTTAATGTATAAACAATTTTCTTGTTTATTATATACACTACCGTTCAATATTTTGGGATCAGTACGATTTTGTTTTTTTTGTTTTTAATGAAGTCTCTTATGCTTAGCAAATTTCCATTTATTTCAAAAATACAGAAAAAAAAGGTTATATTATGAAATATTGCCATTTAATATAACAGTTTTCTAATTTAATATATTTTAAAGTTTATTTATTAATTTATTTATGTGATGCAACGCTGGATTTTCAGCAAAAATAGAAGTCTTTTTTAACAGTATTAGTCTTTACTATTACTTTTTATAATTTTAACATATCCTTGCTGAATAAAAGTATTAATTTCTTTCAAAAAAAGAAAGAAAGAAAAAAATTACTGACCCCAAACTTTGAACGGTACTGTATATTGTTACAAAAGACTTGTATTTTAAATAAATGTTTTTTTTCTAATGTTTTATTCATTAGATAATCCTGAAAAAATTATCACAGGTTCCAAATAATAATAATAATAATAAAAATTTAGCAGCACAGCAGTTTCCAACATTTATAATAAATCAGCATATTAGAATGATTTCTGAAGGATCATGTGACACTGAAGACTGGAGTAATGATGTTGAAAATTCAGCTTTGCATCACAGAAATAACTTGCATTTTAAAGTACATTAAAATAGAAAATGACTATTTTAAATCGCAATAATATTTCATAATAATACTTTTTTTCTGTATTTCTAATGAAATAAATTCAGCCTTGATGAGTAGAATAGACTTTTTTAAAAAAACATTAAAAAATCTTACTGATCCCAAACTTTTGAACAGCAATTTATGCATTGTAAAAAATGAGTTATACTGTGATTATAAAATTTTGCCCACACCGCCCACCAGTACTAGGTTTTGCCATATTGTTTCTCAGAAAGATCTGGATTCAGAACAATTATGTACTAGTTTTCTCCTTTTTTCCCACTCTTTTTGAATCGCCTGCTAAAAATGTAACCCAGAACATTGTTTTTCCCCAATATCACATTAAAGTGCCACTCAAGTCCAGTGTTCTCCGTGCCAACGCACGCAACGACTGTAAAGCAAAAGTTATTTTTTACAGTCACTCGGTGTGATACAGTTCATATAATTTGATGACCTTCTAATGGGTGGCTGTTAAACTTTGGTTAATAACTTTGCCATACTTCACATAATGGCAAAACCTTTAGAGGGCACAACGTTATCCTTTAGCGTAACTCTCAATTTGGTGTCCTGGGCTGGTCTAAACTTGGAAGCGCACGTTGGGATTTAGACCATAATTTTTCCTTTGTAGGACAGACGAGTTAAACCAATGTGAAGTCTGTTTTTTTTTTTAATGGTGAAAGTGACTGTTTTGCCCTCTACTTTAGAGACTGACAGATTTTCCTAATCTTAATATGCAGATACAGATGACTGACACCTCGCCTCCTTTTTTCCCAGTCTATGTTTGATTTATAATGTTTTCTTGTTGTTTGCAGAAGCAGAAAGCGGTATGCCCTCTTCATTATCTCACCCCTCTACACTTTAGATCAACTGTGGGAGAAAAGCTTAAGGATATTGTACCACCTCCCTCTCAAAAATGGCCAAAATCTCTCGCTATCTCTCATATTGTGATTCTCTTTGTGCTTAATGCACTAACTTCTTTGCAGGCAGAGAGAGTAGTTGCTATTGGTCGATTCACTTGTTTCTTCGTCTGTGCCGTTCACATACTGTATCAACTCAGCGTTTATCCACTCCATGTTCGTTCATCTCTGGTTTTTGTTCTCGACTTCCTCTCCTCACCTTTTTTTTCCCCCCTGTTTGATTATTTTTCAGTGTTCATCAGCTGCAAATCATTTCTGCCCGTGTCTTTTTCAGCGTTGTGCTCTCCATGCGAACAGTACTTCATGTTTTTTTCACTTATTTCGTTAATGCACTAAGAAAAGTGCCCTAACAGCTGTATATATTTAACAAAATACTAGTATTTGCCCCTTAAGAACTGATGTGTCTCAATATGCTAAACACCGATTGGTTAGTAAAGGCCACACTATTCATGGCGACCATCTTTGCCTTTTCTGTCATTACCACTTTAACACTGTATTACGTTTGTGTGTCTTTGTGTGTCGGAGCGACTGTGATTTATATTTGTATGTGCGTGTGAGATGTTGATTCTGTCGAGTGCGAGTGTGTGTGTGTGACTGAACTGTTTGTCAGTGTTTGTCTAGAACTGACGTTCATCATGTCCCTAAATGCCTGTGCGTCTCTGAGTAGATGTTTATGAAGTGAGGTCACTTCCTGTCAGTTTGGTGTTCTATACAACAATCCAACTGCACAGAAGTTACTGCAACAGTTTGCATCTACGTGCCGCTGCGGTGGCTGCACCTGCTCTCTTTTAGATGTGCCCTTGGTTGTGACGCTCTTGGTAAACGCATGCCCTGTCACGTGATGTGTGATGCTTGCTTTGTTTCCCATAATATGAGGTTTGATCGGAACTGACGCCACCGTTTCGATGCAATCGGTCTGCGATCGGCCCATTGCATAACGCTCCTGTATGATTTTGTGTCAAACGGTGTGAAAATCTCAAATTTGGGGAGCAACGTGTGTGAATGTGTCCGTGACCGAGTCTGTTTGTATTCATCTTCTGAACGGCATGTCAAATGTGCTGCTTTGCGCTAAGGGGGCTATTTAATCAGACGTAAAGCTTGGTGATAAATAACCCAGCACAATGATTTCAAGCAAGACAGAGCGCTTTTGACATTTTCATTAACTGACCAGCCAACTTCCGCTTTATGATGGATTAAATCCCCCTCTTTCGGCCTTCGTTTCTGATGACGAGCCCAGAGGAAAGGATTTCGATAGACTGCATGTATCAAACGGTATTTAAGCATATTGATTTTAGAGAGGCAATGATCCTGGCCAGCGTTTTGAGTTTGTGGAATAATAGGATGTCTTGTATGCACCTTTCCCTTTCGTCTGGGCTCTCTGGCCTTGGCGCTGTAGTCAGGCTGGGCATTTGTGAAGTGTTGCAGCCGCCACTCAATTCATTGTTGATTCCTAACAACTGGCAACCATTGATGGCTGTGTTGTGTCGTCTCGTCTCTGTCTAATTAATGGGGAATGATACAGTGGTTCAGTAGTGGCTCTGTCTACACTGCTGAACCTCTACAGTTACAAACCAGACTCTCCCAAATATCTGGCAGAAGCTGACATTGGATTCATAAACATCTAAAATTCCTCGCCCACCAAGGGAAGTCACACAGAGACACTGACAGCGCTAGCTTAGCTTTGACAGTGACTGGTATTTGTTCACAATAGCCTGGGATTGAGCAGTCGCTAGGAGCCAAAACTCAGAGCAAAAGTTGTGTTGGCCAAAAAAAATCTGTCGTTTGCTGAATTTGAATGCTTTGTCATTTTGACATTTAAAAAGAACAATTTAAACCTATCATTTTTTTAGTTTACAATTGCCATGTTTACATGTTTTGTATTGATTTAACATGCGCTACCATTCAAAAAGATTTTAAAATATATATATATATATATTTAAATATGTGACTCTGGACCACAAGACCAGTCAATTTTGAGTGATACATGGTTTGTTATTATAGAACAATATTTGGCCGAGATACAGTTACTTAAAAATCTGGAATCTGAGGGTGCAGAAAATCTAAATATGGAGAAAATCGCCTAAAGTTGTCCAAATGAAGTTCTTAGCAATGCATGTTACTAATCAAAAATGAAGTTTTGATATATTTACGGTAGGAAATTTACAAAATCTCTTCATGGAACGTGATCTTTACTTAATATCTTAATGATTTAATAAATATCCTAAAAAAATGGATAATTTTGACCAACACAATGTATTTTTGGAAATTGCTACAAATATACACACGCTATTATGCATAAATTGATTATAAGTGAAAGTAAAGACTTTTACAATTACAAAATGTTTATATTTCTTGCAAAAAAAAAAAAAAAAAAATCGTTTACAACATTGATCATTAGCAATTATATATAAGCAGCATATTAGAATGATTTCTGAATAATGATGCTAAAAATTCAGCTTTGCATCACAGGATTGAATTGCATTTTAAAATATATTCAGTGGAAAATAGTAATTGTAATAGTGTTAAATTGTAATATTTTACAATATTAGTGTTTTAATGTTTTTTGATAAAATAAATGCAGCCTTGGGTAAGCAGCTTCTTAAAAAAAATAAAAAATAAAACTTATCAACCCCAAACTTTTGAGCAATTAAAAAAAGGATCAGTCTTAGAGCATGAATGACATATTTTTTGTGTTATCTGGGTTACTGAATGTCATTTACTCTCAGATAAAACAAATTATAATTTCAATAATAATGTAATAATAAGAATAATAAAAGTTTATGTTAATATTGGCTAAAGCAAGATGATATGTGACCCTGGAACACAAAACCAGTCATATGGGTCATTTTTTTTTAAATTGAGACTTCAGTACATCATCTGAAAAATAATGAGAAAATTGCCTTTAAAGTTGTCCAAATAAAGTTCTTAGCAATTCATATTACTAATCAAAAATTAGTTTTGATATGTAGGAAATGTACAAAATATCTTCATGGAACATGATCTTTACTTAAATTCCTAATGATTTTTAGCATAAAAGAAAAATCGATAATTTTAACCCATATGTATTTTTGGCTGTTGCTACAAATATACTGTGCTACTTATGACTGGTTTTGTGGTCCAGGGTCACATATTTTTATGCAGCAAGGAAGCATTAAATTGCTCATAAGTGAAAGTAAAGACTTTTACAGTTACAAAATGTTTCCATTTTATCAAAAAAAAAAAAAAAAAAAACTGTTTTCAAGATTAATCATAAGCCATGATTAGAATAATTTCTGAAGGATCATGTGAAAGTGAGGATTGAAGTAATGATGCTGAAAACTCAGCTTTGCGTCACAGGAATAAATTACATTTTAAAATATATTCAGTAGAAAACGGTAATCTTAATGTGTTAAATTGTAATAATATTTTACAAAATTAGTGTTTTAATGTATTTTTGATCAAATAAATGCAGCCTTGGCTGAGTGACTTCTTTCAAAAACAAAAAAAACAAACAAAAAAACACTTTTGAGCAATAAAATAAGATCAGTCTTAAAGCTTGAATGAAGAAAAAGAAAAATATTGGCAGTATCGGTTAATATAGGCAAGATGAAATGACATACAGTCATATCTGTATATAAAAAGTCAGCAAAGTTAAACATGATAAATAAAAATACAAAATAACAGAGAAATATAATTCAGTCTGTCAGAGTGACAGATTGATTATTTATTGGCACAACTTCTGCCTCCGTGCTTATTTTTTAATAGGTTATACAACAACGGTAAAGTAATAACCATGGCTTGTTAGCTGATGCTTTAATGTAATGATGCTTTTAATAAGGATTTTTGGAGTTCCGCTTTCTTGTTTGCGCAGTAGCAACTTCAAGTAAACCTGCATGGCTTGTGTTGGCTTAGTTACGCTGTTGCCGTAGATTCAGAGACCCAGGATGCACCTGAACTCTTGGTGGGCTAGTCATTCCCTTGCTTTCCACTGCACTAAAGAAGGAATTAAATTGCGCTTCTGTGTGGCGATAGACCTCACACCATGAGTATCTGAAGGCCTGTCGACCAGAACGCCTAGACTGTTTCTGGCCCAATTTTAATTCTTTCTTTTATCTCATCACCTAATCAATTCAATCTAAGACCATTATGAAAAAAAAGAATTAAAATGGGCAAGCCATTCTGTTGTGTACTGTACTGTATATGTGTGAAACCAAGTGGCCTAAGCAGTATTTTTGAATAGGTCCCTTTCCCTGCAGTATTTTTTGACAAAAATTCCAGTATCAAAATTTGAGGCAGTATTTGCATGTTTTCTCATCAGGCTTCTCAACAAGGTCCAAAAACAGATGTACCATTCCTCTTGATTAGAGTGTTCTAAAGTGCAATTTTGATTTTCATTGTTAATGACAATGGTCCTTTTTTTCTGACTGAACAGTATTCTGATCAACCCGGGAAATCATGTTAAGATGCAGGAGGGGACGTTGGGATTCTTTATCGCCAGTGATGCCAAAGAGGTGAAAAGGTAATCATCTCCTCAATCCATTAGGTTACTTGTGTTTGTGTATTTAATTTTCATTTTTTAGTACAAAAACTGAAATGTGAAACTTGAAGCAGAATGTTCAATGCTTTACTGTCTTTCTTTAGAGCATTTTTCTACTGCAAAGCATGTCATGATGACATCACAGATCCCAAAAGGATTAAAAAGTGTGGCTGCAAGAGAAGTAAGTACCCGTCCGTCGCTCGACTCGAGGTCTGAACGGAAAGTGTCCGCCAACTCTTTTTCACTTTGTAGGGCAGTGCTACATTGTGTAACATTTCAGATATCGTTGTTTCTCTTGCATTTTAGTTTTTGTTTTTTAAGTTTCATATTGTAAATAAAATAATAGACTGATGTCAGGCTCAAAAAAGAAACTTGCAAGGCAGCAAACAAATAATATTATATAAAGTTTAGATTTTTTTGTTCACAGTTTTGCTTTTCTATTCACATACTGTTTAAAAAACCAAATCACACTTTGCACACACAATTAAGTTGTTAGCAGTAACTTTTTTGATAACTGTAGTGCTTACACTTGAAAAGAGCCACTCTTCTTACAATTTCCCCCCTTTTTTCAACTATTTGAATTTGACGGCTCCCATTGCCTTGTAGGATAGTGAAGTGTACATCAAATGTGTTCTGCTGAATCAGTAGGTCATCTGAGTATTTTCACATGCTTTTTAATGAATACTGTGACACATTTGATAGTCATGTTCAGCTATAACTGATCAAAAACACTATTTTCAAAAAGTCTGAAAGGTTAAGATTTTTAGAGAAGTGAATGGTTTTATTCAGAAGAAATCAATTTTAATTTACTGTAATCAAAAGTGACTTTTATATCGTTTAAAAACAAACAGACAAACAAAAAGTTTTTTAACTAGTAGTCCTTTCTACAAAAATATTAAATGGCAAAACTATTTTCTAGGGATGCACTGAAATTAATATTCTGGGCGCCGAAACCGAAAATTCTGGATGCACTTGGCCGAAAACCCAAAACCGAAAATGCTTTTTAACAATAGTTTGCTATTTTATTAAATAATATAAAATCATTTCGAAAGAC
This sequence comes from Labeo calbasu, assembly GCA_019740295.1. Classification (NCBI taxonomy): domain Eukaryota; kingdom Metazoa; phylum Chordata; class Actinopteri; order Cypriniformes; family Cyprinidae; genus Labeo; species Labeo calbasu. The sequence goes on from JAHKKF010474436.1 coordinate 18,787, forward strand.
TTTTTTAATTTAACTCTATCATGCTGAATAAAAAATACAAGCCAATAAACCGCACATTTATTAAAAAGTAAAACAATGAAATTGGACAGAAAATATATTAATGTTAAATATCAATATATTATTTTTATTCAGTTCTGTGCAACAGAAACAGATTTTAACACACACACATTTTTTGTTGTTGTTGTTTTGTGATGGTTGTTCATGAGTCCTTTGTTTGTTCTGAACAGTTAAACTGAGCATTGTTCTTTAGAAAAATCCTCCAGGTCATGCAGATTCTTCAGTTTTCCAGCATCTTTTGCAAATTTGACCCCTTTCCAACAGTGACTGTATGATTTTGAGATGTATCTTTTTTTTTACACTGAGGACAACTGAGGGAGTCAGACACAATTATTAAAAAAAGGTTCAAACATTCACTGATGCTCCAGAAGGAAACACAATGCATTAAAGGGGTCATGATATGCCCATTTTCCACAAGTTGATATGATTCTTTAGGGTCTTAATGAAAAGTCTATAATATACTTTGGTTAAAAATTCTCAATGGTTGTGTAAAACAA